>JALPQI010006284.1:0-60421 GCA_025490895.1 Thaumatotibia leucotreta
TAAAACAAAACTCTGGGCATGGCTTTGTAAAAAGCCAGACGGGCCGTTTGGACACTGCGTTTTTAAAGTAACTAACCCAATGTTGCGTTGTATCTTTAATAAATAAATAAATAAATATCTTGGGACATCTTACACAAATCGACCTAGTCCCACGGTAAGCTCAATTAAGGCTTGTGATGTGGGTACCAGGCGACGATATATATAATATGTAGATAGATACATATAGATACTTAAATACATAGACAGCCATGACCAAGGAACAAACATTTGTGATAAATAAATACACAAAGAATGCCCTCGACTGACAATACCCTGACAATATTTAATTAATATTTTATATATATATTTTTTATTTATTTAATATTTTATGTCACGATGATATTGTGTCCGTAATGCGTTGAATTGCAACAGTTGAACGTAAACCGAACAAGCCATACCCATAAAATTGGCCGGGCGCCGGACAAGACGGAAAAAAGCCGGATAACTCCGTATTAAAACCCGGACACCTGGCTACCGAACCGGCATCGGCCGCTGACGTGGCACACGCCAACTGCATTAAAACAATCAAAACATCGATTGGCATTGACCGTGCATTTACTTGCTGTAAATTGTACGGTGAGACCTGGATTTATAGCAATGTATAGTGATAGTGAGTTAGCAGTTACAACTGCGATGGGACCACGGGACTTGACGCTCACTAACGGCTATTAGTGCCGTTAAAACACGATTATGTATTATGTAGACGGATTGATAAGTAATACTACGTCTACCAATGAAGGTTCAGAAGTTAGTATCCTGATATATTTTTTTATTGGTGCGTACAATGTAATCCAACTGTATGTGAATTAATATTTCTTGGCAAACATTTAATTTACAAAAACGAGTTACGCTGAAATTTCCTTCTCATTTGTTTATATAAATTGATATTCATATGTTTTAAAACTATGTATTTTATTATCAGCAGTTATGCTTAATACATTAAATTACCTTCGTAACGCAATAAAAAATTGTTTCGGTTGAAAGCTTGAAATAAATGAAATCTAATATGTTTTATGCTAATTTTCGTTTTCTCAGCATCAACAACATTAACATTTCTCGTAAAAGCTTGATCAGGCAATGCAAAACTACACATTAGCCTGTTGTGTGCTGTGTACACTGCAATTAAATTTTATCTCAATTTCTGTACATTCTCAACTAGCATCAATAATAAATTATGTTGTTAGAAGCAAAGCTATTCACTCCTAAACGATTCTATTTTCGTTCGAATAAAAGCAAATTTGCATGAATATTTGAATTCCAGATGCCTTATTCTCAAATGAATGCTTTTTACTTTTTCAAAATGATATCGACATCTTATTGACCGCGTGAGCTCGATAGATTGCACAAACATTCCATAAGTTTGGGAGCGCGATGTACCGATAGATACTAATATAAATGTGGAATTGTATTGGTATTGAATTTTCGTTTCTAAATACGGGCAGAGTTCTCAGAACGGGCTTGTTTTGTTCCCGATCACGAGTGCGGTCAGACGTCGAACACAAAGACACGTAATTTCTGCCAAAGCATTTACAACAAAAGAGATGAATGGTCGCTACTAATGACTGTTAACGATTTCCTCGGCACAGTTGTGACGGTTGACTGTTATCATAGGCTCGTTATGTATGTCTTGTACGAATTTTACATTCCAGCCAGTCTAATGGCTTATCCGATTGGCAACAACTTCTTTCGTAGTGCCTTAATGTTTTAATATTTTTATACGCAGTTTCCATTTAAAGAATTGACATTTATTTGGTCAAATAGGTACCTACATCTCATAGCAGGTCGTATCGTATCAATATCAATAAGCGACAGAGTTAATGAAGCTGTGTTCTGTTCATTCGACGACCTTGACGAGATTGCATGCCGTTATGGCACGTTTATATTTGTGATACTTTTAGCATAGTCCTGTCAACAATAAGATCTGTTACACACTGAAACAGACTAGGAGTAGCTGATTCAGGGAAGGGGGTGAAGCGACACTAATATACCGGGAAGTACGAGGAACAGGAAGCTCATTGGAAACACGCCATAATTTTACTATCTTAATTTCTAATCCGGCTTAACAAGCCGGCTTCCGACCTAGCTTCTCGAGAACAGATCACCTCCATACGTTAAATCAAATAATCGATAAGTCTAACGAGTTCAACAAACCTCTATACTTTGCTTTTGTCGACTACAGCAAGGCATTCGATAGCGTCTATCACTCTGCTATACTCTCTGCCGTGCAGAATCAAGGTATAGACTCCACGTATGTTGAACTCATTAAAACCATTTACAACAATAGCACGGCCAATATTAAACTGCACGCACCGGTTCCCGCATTCAACGTGGAAAAAGGCGTTAAACAGGGTGACCCGCTGTCTCCAAAATTGTTCACTAGTTGCCTTGAAGAGGTGTTTAAAAAGCTGGCGGTCTCGTGGGAGAAATTGGGCATAAACGTCAATGGCAAAAGTTCCAACTAAAGATTTGCTAGCGAGCGATGGAGCGTAGCATATTAGGTGTTCGAAGAACTGACCGGATCAGAAACACGGACTTACGCTCCAGAACTCGTATTGTAGACGTCGGTGTCAAGACTGCCAAGCTGAAATGGGACTGGGCCGGACATACCTGCCGTATGCACCCGGAAAGATGGGCCAAATCACTCACTGAGTGGATCCCACACGATGGCCAACGGAGCAGAGGCAGACCGAAAAGGAGATGGCGGGACGACTTGGACGCATTCTGCGGTGAATGGCGGGAACTTGCCAACAACAGTCTATGAGGGGAAAAGCTACACCTCTAAAACTAAACGCTAATTGTAAATAAATAATTAATTTCTAAAATGTTTACGATAAGAGGAAACCATTTATAATATCCTTCCAATATCACAGATTTTTTCATAAAATGCAATTTTTTTTGTATTCGATGAATAATTCCGGAAAAATCCAATATAATGTAATGTGATGTCAAAAGGTAAAAAAAAGTAAATATTTGAAATCAGCCCGTTTGCACAATTTTTTACAATATATTACACCACCCATACCATATCCGTTAGGGCCTTATCACACTTGCGATTTACAAGCGAGGCGAAAGCGAAGCGAGCGCGCAGCGTGATCGTTGCGAGCCCGTAACGAATTCGCCGCGACTGCGTTGCGATTTGGCCGCGATCGCGTAACGAATACGCTGCGCAGCCGTCAGTAAATCGCTCAGAGTGATCGGAGTCTTAGACTGTCACTAATAAGATTTATTATTACATAATGGATACCAACTCTTGACGCGGCAAACTCGGTGCGCAGTCGCGGCGTATTCGCCACGCGGTCGCGGCGTAATCGCGACACCATTGCGGCGAATTGGTTGCGGGCACGCGACGAACACGCTGCGCGCTCGCTTCGCTTTCGCCTCGCTTGCAAATCGCAAGTGTGATAAGGCCCTTAAATCGTGAATGTATGTAATATAATTAATATAATTGTAAGCACGTAATGTTAGCAAGTTGTGTTTGCCTGAATTGGGTGAATACTACGTCATTTTTGTTTGTGCTATTATTTAAGTTCATATGTTTTGGTATTACATCTGTTGGCAAACCTTAATAAATAAATAAACTATCCTAAGTCAAACCGACTTAATAATCGTAAACAGTCTTGGCGAGTTTTTTGGTGAAAATTATTGAAAAACTATAAAATGTATTCAGTATGCCAGCGAAAGTGTATAAATTATCGTAAGTATCGTACATGATTTAACATTAATATTCGTACACATTAATTTGCCGTGATTCATATTTATCAGAAAAGCTTGTCAATAATCAGACATGTCAAGACTGTTTACAGTTAGACTTTCAGGAAATTGGATTGACATTAGGTAGGTACAGGCCTGATGAATATTTATCTAAACCAAAATAGAGTGTTCTTTCCTCGGGTCCTTGAGTTTCGCGACATCTATTTCTGGTATACTTGCGTTATTCGCGTTCGATTCAGCGCGAAGTGGACCACGCTCCAGTTATATTACGTCCTCGTCGCCGTAAACTTACAACCATATCTTTCCCAATAGATACGGTCGTGTCTAATAATACCTACGTCTAATTTATTTTAAGACTTACGTTTGGAAAACAAGATACTATGTTGTATCACTAGGTACTAGTGTACGAAGTCTCTTCCCGCTGTCTGTCCCTAAGTCCCTATATATGCTTATAAATACAACGGATTTTGATGCATTATTTTTTCTAGATAGACTGATTTAAGAGGAAGGTTTTAGTATCAGTATTGTATGCGAGCGAATCCGATGCGGGTCGCTGGTATTGTTTATTTACTAATTTTATATGTAGCACCTACGGCTAGAGTATTCTTTGCTTCAGAACGTAATATACTGTTGAGGTTGTATAACAATCCTCTACATTACTGGTTGCTTTCGGATAAATTCTGTTTCTAAATGATTGACATATAATGAACATAATAAATAAATAGAATATACAATAGTACATTTCCTAACTAGTGCGGAAATGTACTATTGTATCAATCACCCGCTCCGCTCCTGGCTCCGGCCTCTGGGTCACGCTCGCCCGTCGCGTAAATATAAAATAAACGATTATTATTTAAAGTCTACCCCTGAGTCTTCTTATTACACATGCCCCTCCCACATATTTCGGAGGTCCGGAGTAAGGAACATGCTTAACAAAATAATTGATTTATTTGCCTAATATGTACACAGGCAATTAATACAGACACTGACTGAACCCGACTGAGGTAATTTCTACTCTGAACTGTTTTATCTAAGTAGATGTCGTATTTCGCAATTCTACATAATAATAATTATATCATATAATTTCTAACGAGTAAGTATTTTTCCAAACTTTTAACGAGCTGACTTGGGGCAAAAGCCTATTTATTTTTCTTAACGCTAACGAGTCTTTATTATGAACGCGTTGTACTGCGATCCGCTCGTTAACAGGGTATTGTACACATGTATTTGTTGCGCGACTCAGAAACAACAATTGTCGTACATAGTCTTATGTAGATAAGCTCCTTTGGATTTTCCGTGCTAATGAACGGCTACCGTAGAAGATATTAAGAGAATGCGAAGTGATTAGCAGAGGTCGGCGAGTAGGTAACCAACAAATTAGCACTTACAGTCGTCTATAATTAACAATATATGCACACGAATTACGCGGCATTACTCTACATAAGGAAATGGCAACACTTATCTAACAAGCCTGTTTGTGTTTTGGTTGAACATTTTGCTAATGTTTAGTTGTTATTTGCTTGATAGTTTGTTAATATCTCAAGGATTGCATGACGGAATTGTACACGATAATGTATCGCGGTATTGAACGTCTGTATATAATTATTATTCGACGGCTATGTGTCACAAATACATACTATTAACTTTATTTCTTTCAAAAATATACTGTAGGTGCATACATGGTATACGTGCGTTCAGTAAAACCACCTGACTATAGTACAAACGCTCCCAACAATGGACCAAAACTTAATCGAATAAACATAGGCAAAAACTCCTCAATAACAAAACTTGGACAAAGCCTAAAAGAAGATTGGGACTGATGCTTATTTAGGACTTGAAATTGTGGACCATGTTGCAGTATTGGATCGGACCATGGTGGGTGGTTTTACAGTAGTCATTTAATACATTTTGAGTAGATTTAAAAAATTTTAAATGCACACAGGCGTGCCCAATTTGTATAATAAGAACAAAGTGTGTACTACACAGGTATACACATTAAATGAAATTTATGAACGTAGCGTAGTGTGAAATAAATGTAGTAGATAAGTAGTGGTCATAACTTATACAAGGACATAAACATATGTATACAGTACATACATAATCGGATGGACGCGCCATCGCAATTAAAGAATTATATGTGTACCCAGCTGAAGAGTTCCCGAAAAAGTGACGTCGTTTGGACAAATATTTTCTAAATGCCAATGTCCTTCCGAACGGTTTGCCGCATAAGGTCGTTCTACTCGTACCAAGGCCATGGTGAAACACGCAATTAGTAGTTTCATTAGTAGGGCTTCGGGCAAACACCAATCACCTGCCGTCAGCACTCTTGTGTATTCTGCGAGTCACTTAGCTTTCATTCAAAATCGATTCCGGATAATAATGTGTTTATTTTGACTGATATCAAACGTCAAATTCATAACACTATGTGCTACTTATTGCTATTCCTTTAACACTAATGCAATGCTTACATATCGATCCACACGATAATCCCTATTAATGGGTACCTAAGTGGATTCCATATTAATCCGGCAGTATGAGGACAGAACGGCTGAAAACGTTCCATAAAATCGATTATATTATAATCAGTCAGTGCACTGGAATGTCATACAGTAAAGTCATTGTCTCGCTGTTTTTCCTTATGGTATGGGCGATTAACGAGAACATAATTTCGTATTAGTCTGTCATTTATTTGAATAAAAATATGATGGTTTTCACGAAGCTAGTCAAGAAGTGGTCAGACCACTCAGTAATTTTCTACCTCTGGATGAAAATCCAAGCTTCGACCCAAGATAAGACAGAAAGAGGTATTGCTATGCTACAAGAAGTACCTATAAGATATGATTCAGAGAAATATCTAATGGTGAATACAGTGATGGCAATACCATGGCAGAATGCAATGTAAGTTATCATATACTAATTAATTAATTAAAGTGGCCAAAAATGCCAAAATTATAGTATAATATTATTCGATATAATAAATTTATTATAGCTATACTTACACTTGTATTTATAAACAAATAATCACGCATTGAAATGGTTATTTGTGTAAAAGTTTTGCAAAATTATACACTGAAGATGTTGAATAAACCAAGGAAGAGAGCGAAATATTTAAAAGGGTTTTATGTTTAATACAGATACAGTCCATACATATAATTATTGTTTCATTGTACATACAGCGTAAATCGCATAAATCGAAGCAATCGAAAAGTGTGCACAAGTGTGAGGGCTGACGCACTGTCTGCTAATCATGAGGCACCTATGTACGTGTTTTAACACTATTTTCGTAGCTAAACAGTTTATAACGTAAACATTGAATATTTTAAGTCGATAATTTTAAACGTGGAAGTCTATTACCTAGGTCTAAATGTAAGCCATAAGTACCTAAATCAGCATACCGAGAGCGACTTGTGAAAATGGACATAGGTGTATCTTATACACAATGCACAAGTCCCGTGAATATACATACTCTGGCTATCCACTAACCAGCATGTCAGTAGAAAAGGCCGAAAAATTGAAAAAATTTAGGCGTGAAGACTGGGCTGGGCTGCCTTACATACGTAACACAAAGTTTATATTACAAGCTAAGATTAAATGCAAGTGACATAATTATTAAACTATTACAATCAACTAATAACTATCATTCAGCATCGACATTAAAACGCATTTGGTTGCATTCCGGTAGGAAACTGTAAAAAAAAAAATTCTTAAACAAGACGCCTACCTTTAATTCGCATGTACAGTCAGTTTATGAATGAATTGTCCATGCAATTCTGAACGCCACTGTACAAGTGTATAGTACAGTACCAATTGGAACCCTAGGCCACTCATGAACTATGTCAAAGTGACGCTTTAAGTCAAACTATAAGAACCTCCTTCCACACTACTTATAAAGGTGCGTTCAAACTAAAAGAGCATTCGCTGTTCTAACATCCCACTCTACGAAGTTCGATCGGTACACAAAACGTGATTGGTTGATTTCGTAGAACGGGCGCTAGAACAGCGAATGCTCTTTTGGTTTAAACGTACCTTTATTTTGACAAGGTTCTAGAGTGGTCTAGGGTTCCCATTGGTTGAGATGAGAGTACACTTGTACAGTCTAAGACAGAGATACCTGGCGCCCTGCATTCAAAGACTATGTCAGGTAACTCTGTCCTTGACTGTACAATGCAAAATAGTTACTATCGTATTCTACCATTGCGGAAGTAGAATTTATGAATAGGAATAGGAAATCCGATAGAAATATTTTGGCGCATTATAGCAATCTAGAAATTAAAAGCTGCTTGAAACATAATATACATTATTATGATTAATGTGAATGGTCAATCTCGACTACATCTGGTCGGTTTTTAATGCTATTAATGGGTTGTGTAGGTGCATGTATAAAGCTTATAAGGAAACTAGTTGGTCATCAGCTTAAATAGACCTTCGTATTTTCCGTAAACACTTAATGCAGATGACTTTTTTTTCCAATGTCGTTGATATACGTATACCTATTATCTTCAGAAACAATATAGGTTATCGTTTATACAATTTCTTATTTATAAACACCGGTAGTGCACTATCGTGTACTAATTTGGAAGCATTATAATAAATAAACAACATCTAATTCTATACATATAAGTTCAAAGCAGGCGTAATATAATAACGAATAGAAAGATATGATTGATATTACCATGGTTACGGTCGCCTGAGTCACGCTGGTTTTATGCATAATTATGTTAGTTAAACTATGCAAACCTGCATTTTCTGGTATTAATAAACCATTTCCTTGATGGGCCATCTACAAACATGAACTATAGGCATGTTTGCATAAATTAAGTAAGTAGCATAATTTTGCATAAAACTAACGTGACTCAGGCGACCGTAACCATAGCCATAACAGACAGAAAAAAGTTGATTCACCCACTTAGTGATCTTTAATAATAGAGTTCAAGTTCTAGAATCACTTCACTTCTCCTTTCTTTGACTCATTGATACAATGGCTCGCGCTCGGTTTCATGGGTTGTTATTTCAAATCTGTGACTAGCGAGGTCCGAGATAATCCACTTAATTCACAGGCTTTGCGAGTACTTCGTCACATAATAGCCCCATTGTAGCTGAAGCCGTCTACTATTAATTGCCATGATTAAAGTAATCCAGAGTCTTTCGCAGTTGATTTTTTCTATGGTAAGCACATCTGTTACGACATTGTGGGATTATCCGCATTGTAAAAAAGTAACACCAACATCAATTTGTTTAATTATAAAAACAAATTGATGTTTCCTAATCATGAATTGATTACAGCGCCCTCTATAGCAAATTCAACGCAACGGAGAGTTGCTGAGTTTGCGGACGATTGTGGTAGACACACGTCTTTGAGTGGCTTAAGGTTGTAGTACCTTCGAAACACTACGTACAGATGTCGCTAGTGATTAGCTTCACAATACCATTGACTAAATTCGCTGTGATCGACGGAAGGTAGTCTGGTGTAATTGGAAGCACGTTGGACCGGCAATCCAGAGGAAGCGGGTTCGAATCCCGTGACGACCAGAGTCTTTCGCAGTTGATTTTTTCTATGGTAAGCACATCTGTTACGACATTGTGGGATAATCCTTTAATTATTCGTTGAAACTAACGCGATAATATCGTGGGGCATAATAAACCGAAAGTTGATTGACATCGTTTCGTTTAGTTCCTAATGATTCAATGATTGGACAAGTTGAGGAAAATGTGTTATATTTAACAGTTTTAGTGAGTTTTAAATGTGCTTAGTGGCTTCCATGAGAAGTCCGAGAATAATCGTCAGTTTACCTACGTAAATTAGACGGCGGCGCGGCGATTAGTACGGTTACGGCAGTTAAAGAATAAGCAGAGGCTTCACGATATAACTTCACTTTCGTATAATAAATAGTAAATGGCAACGATGGCGGACAATACTAACGGGAATATTATAATCCTGCATGAAAGTATGAAAAAAAATATCTTAAGTAATTTTCATAATTATATGTGTGCATGCAATTCTTCAGTTCTAATTTATGAATTTAAAGTTAAATTTATTCCCCTAGTTTAGTAATTAACATACGTACTAGTACGTACTTTCAACATTTTATAATCAATGGAATACCTGTAAGAGTATATTACAAACTTGAATTTGTATGACAACTAACTCCTGAATTGCATGTTAAAAGTTTATATAGCTATTTCTAACACGTTTTTGTTCCCTTAATCAACAGCCCGTTAAACAAAATATTCACATGAGCACTATATAATTGCTCTCAGTCTAATGAAAAATCACAGCACTTACCTAAGCAAGATTCCATTAAGATGGCTACTAAGCGGATTTTCAATGTCATCTTGGCCTAATTTCTAAAACAGCGGTCACGGCGACGAACTTAGCACAATAGATATAATTCTAAAGCTATGAATAGAATAAATATATGCTATACTCTACTACAAATATAAGCCACTGATATTGTTTTGAACAATAACATCAAGGAAAAATAATCTCTTTAAGTTGAGAGGGCGGAATTCCGGAAAACGAGTTCTGTCTGTTCCGAGGGTCTACCGCGAACCAATTTGTTTATTCGATCGATTTTAGCCTTTCATTATACCTTGCATATTCGAGCGAAAGTAAGGCAAGTAGTCGAACGACCTAACGAACTTGTTAGGCATTGTTAACGATATTTGAGGAGGCACAAGATCTGCAATATATTTATAAGCTAGCGCGTAACTATTTTAGAAATAAAATCGGCAACAACGTCATCAAGAACGACACCACATCTAGTAAGGAGAAACATGTGACGCTAACATGAATTAATCCAGCAAACTGTTTTGTTCATATTGGGAAAGAGAGCCGATTCTATAGCGCTGGAATGTATGACATTCAGTATCGCGGTCGCCTAGTTAATATAATCATATTAAATGAGTCTGAGAGATAAGAAATATAACAAATGACCTTTTATAGTTGCGAGGACAAATCGCTGCTGCAAAAATCTGAATTAAAACCAAACTAACCCCAGCTGTTGTAAGCCAGGACAGCTGTTCCACATTATATGTCTCAACATTAAAGGCATACGTAAGCTATGCATAAACGCTTCGTTCATTGAGTGATTTACATTTAGAAAGAAATGATGAGGTATACATGTGAGCCGCCTCGTCATGTGCTGACTGTACCTATGCATACAGCATCTACATGCTGTACCTCATAGTTACAGTCAGAATTAAACACTTCATTGCATCCAAAGTGGCCAAATAGTTCGGAATACATGTATTTAGTATCGAACTACGAGTATTTGGTCACTCTGCAGGCCACTGTATCTCTGTCCCCTAGACAGGAAGCACCCTTCATAAAATCAAGCGTGTCAATTGCTCCATTACCTTACTAAAAAATATGTCACGAGATTAATACCTTTCTGAATGGGATAGAACTGTCTCTGTGTTGTTGTGTTCTGTTTTGGACTTAAGTTTTTTTCCTTAGCCTAATAATAAGGGTGGCCTAAGGGTGTCCCACTGCTGGGCAAAGGGCAAGTTCCCTGCTTTTTGAGCCTAATTACAAGTAGTACTATTATGGTCTCGTCGTACTAGTATGGTCCTTGAGGTCATTAAGGAAAAAATTAATAAAAAACTTTTTTTTTACCAAAACAGAGGAAGCCAATAGCTAAACATTACTTCTGCAATATATGAAACATTTCAAAAATCTTTGCATTGTAAATGTAACGATAAGCATATTAATTCCTCGACAGACTCGTGTTTGATGTCGGTGATAAGAGACATATTAGTACAGTTCTAAATAGTCTAGTAACTCGTGTCTTTGGCACGTTTATACTTTTGACGACGGAATGAACGACGACTTCAGGTAAATAGGTTTACTAATATAAAGCATGCAAAAACCCTATCACGAGCATCTAGAAAATGTTGTGCTTTTAATTAATAAATACATTGGTCATGAATCAATTTGTTTCAACTTTAGAACAACTACATAGGGCTAGGGCGTATACAGGGTGTTTGGTTAGCGGTGTCGGAGCTTTTAAGGGCTTAAACTACAATCAATTTTATCGATAAATTACCATACAATTTTTTTTTTGTGCCAACGATAATTAAATGGCGGCCATTTTAAAATTTCAAACAAACGAATACGGACGCACGTGATGTTTCTGGAATTATACGTTTGTTATCGGTCCTATCCATGCAAAAAAAATCTCGTTAGAGAGCTCATTAGATAAGCAAATTAATTAAGCGAATCATTTAACTTAACCATTTGAACAACAAGGCTAAAAAAATTTTTTTTAATTAAAAATAGTAAAAAATTCACGTTAATTAGGGTTCCGTAGCCAAAATGGCAAAAACGGAACCCTTATAGATTCGTCATGTCCGTCTGTCCGTCTGTCCGTCTGTCACAGCCAATTTACTCGGAAACTATAAATGCTACAGTAACGAAATTTGGTAAGGGTATGTGTTGTATGAACCGCTACAGGATTATGATACTAAATTGTAAAAAAAACCATTGGGGTGGGGGCCCTCCATACATGTAACTGGGGGATAAAAAAAATTTTTTTGTTGTATATAAGCGTGTGGGGTATTAATAGAAAGGTCTTTGAAAATGATATGAAGGTTTATACATTTCATTTTTATTTAAGCAAATCATTTTCGAGATATCAGCTCTCAAAGTATGAAAAATGTGTCCCCCTCCCTTTATTTTTTAAACTACGCGATATAAAATTTAAAAAAAAATATATGTTATGCACATTAATAAACTCTATCAACGATTTTTGGTTTGATTAAATTACCTCCTATAGTTTTTGAAGTAGGTTGATTTAACTGTATTTTTTAATAATAAATTGATAATGGTACGGAACCCTTTGCGCGCGAGTCCGACTCGCACTTGGCCGGTTTTTTTTTTCAATTAATTTAATTTTGCATGAAAACTGTGTCGTTAAGATAGGTTTTTGGTGTTGTTATTTATTAGTACAGTATGTTAGCTAAAAAATCACACCATAATTTTACAGTTATACCTTAAGTACTTCAGGAATTACAAGTGCTCAAACATACACCAAAACAGCGGCATTTAGCGTTCCCGATGCAAAATCCATAAACAAATGAATGTCAGCAGTGTATTGACTAGTGAAGTGGCCGCCTTCCATCCATCCAGTGCATGTTTGAGCACTTCTAATTCCTAAAGTACTTAAGGTATAACTGTAATTATGGTGTTGTGTTTTAGCTAACATCCTGTACTAACAAATAACAACACCAAAAACCTATCTTAACGACCTAGTTTTCATGCAAAATTAAATTAATTGAAAAGTTAAGGTGAATTTTTTACTATTTTTAATTAAAAAATTTTTTTTTGCCTTGTTGTTCAAATAGTTGAGTCAAATGATTAGCTTAATTACTTTGCTTATCTAATGAGCTCTCTAACGAGATTTTTTTTGCAAGTATAGGACCGATAACAAACGTATAATTCCAGAAATATCACGTGCACCCGTATTCGTCTGTTTGAAATTTTAAAATGGCCACCATTTAATTATCGTTGGCGCAAAAACAAAATTGTTTGGTAATTTATCGATGAAATTGATTGTAGTTTAAGCCCTTAAAAGCTCCGACACCGCTAACCAAACACCCTGTAGATTTTAGCTAACATACGTAAAAGATTTTGAAGTCTTGTCCGTAACTCCGTATTAAGCTACTATTTCAGCAATATGTCGAACGGTGCTGTCTAGACTAACAATTCGCTCTCGTAAAGTGATGCTCTAGTAACTGGTATAATAATAAATACCAAGTTATGTATATATATTTGATAGTTTCATCACGTTTGTGTAACAGGAAAATTAGGAAAAAGGGAAAAATTATGCAACGTTAAAAAGAATTCGAAAACTAATCTTATCAGCGAACTCGTTCCTTTTCTTTTCTAAATCGCCGAAAATCATAAAATACTTGTACTTTCGATAACGAAGTAAGTTAAAAAGCATAATTAATATAATAGCAATCATGTACGTACCTACTATAAATCCGAAATCTGTATACCTTAATTTATACGAGCTATATAAAACAAAGTAATACCTAGTAAAAAAAATGGATCATAATTGGTACATTTTGCATAAACTTATTATTATTTAGATTTAACAATTGATTTAGCTAATACATTTAACTACAAATAACCTTCGTGCCTTTAGGAAACAACCTTTCTCGTAATGAACCAATACATTATTATTGAACAATAAGCCATAAAATTCAGCTAATAAATTTTATAGATGAATCCATTGCTTGATAAGCGAATTGTTATGAGAGTCTTACTGAATTAATTGTTTATACAAACTGAACTGAACGCAAGCTTGACATTTTTATAATAAAGTACAGTCGAGGACATAGGCAGTAGGCAGTCACCTAAACCTTAACCTTTTGACTGCCGTGAATTTTGCATCGATCGTGCCCGTGTCGCCACCAATACAAAACTACACCACACAGATCGGAACTTGCATTTTAATGGGACTTTTTTACATCATAAAAACGAAATCATACCTTTATTTTATTTATCAGACTGCGGCGGGGCGAGTTGAATTTTAATTGTCAGACATATCAATAATACGGCGATAAAAATATTAAATTTATTTTACGATAAATACGTACAAAATAAGTACATATATTATCTTAGCAAGCTATAGGCGGATGCACCAAAGCATGAGACTCAGGAAAATCGACGAAAAACCTGGATGGTTGCAACCATAGAAGCAGCCAATTCTTTTATAGTTTTTCGTTGCGTATTTACAACAGTTTATAATAGTTACTATTGAATGTCATAGGACTATCGTACAAGTATATTTTTAATAAAATAGTCCTAGTGCCAGTAATTTGCAACACACACCCAAATATACATCTCACCGGGAATCGAACCCGCTATATTCAGTTAATCCAGGTTCGTAGGAAGGGTCGCTAAAGGCTACTGAGGCCATTTGTATACCTGCAATTTGCCAGGATTGAAGAAGTAACTAAAGCTATGGTACCTACTATCTAATGCAGGGTATATTTATATACATACCCCGTTATCAATGTTGCAGATTCATTGAAACTGAGTCATAGGGTTGTCACACAGATTTTATTGTCAATGCGACATGTGTGCGTTAGCTTGAATAATGTTTTTACAGGTAAAATAAAACATTTGTATACATTATTAGTAATATGGGTACATTTATTTTATAAAAACACAGAAAACTAAACTACTTTTTCTTATATATCATCAGGGCCCGTAATTTTCATGCCGATGACATCAATTTGACGTCACGCTCCATTTAGGGTGATCCGAAATAGTTATATTGTTCATTATTAATCATTAGTCGTCAATCATTTTAATCATGTACAAATAACTTCAAAAGTAATATATTTACACGTGAAATAAATAACACCTACTTGATACGTGACACATATATAAATCTACTTCATTTGTGTTTATATATACGTTTTATGAAATGATATTGTTAACACATTTAAATAATTAAGTAGAAAACAGAATTCCTCTTTAACGTACAGCACGTATCAAGTAGGAATTATTTATTTCACGAGTAAATATACTACTATTGAAGTCATTTGTAATGATTGACGACTAATGATTAATAATGAACAATAAAACTATTTCGGATCACCCTAAATGGAGCGTGACGTCAAATTGATGTCATCGGCATGAAAGTTACGGGCCCTGTATATCATACTAGCGACCTGCCTCGATTTCGCACGGGGAAATCACTGGTTAGATACCTATTACACAAAAAATACAAGTATACCTCTTGAATAACTCTATCTTTAAAATAGCCGCATCAATCTGTTGGGTAGTTTTGAAGATTTAAGCATACATAGGGACGGACAGATAGCGATCTTTGTCTGAATAAATTATTAAAAGTTTTTCTAGGTTAGCAGGCGTCAAATTTTATCGTCTCTGACTGTACGAGTATATTCATTTTAAGTATTGAAACGATCGTTCCACATCTACAGATGTTATTGGTAAATATTTTGGGCAATTATAATGTTCTACTGTGTTTTTGTTAATACATTTTTTGACAATTAATTTCACTGTACTGAAGTCGGGTTTTTTTAATAAATTTAATAAAAAGAAGTTGAAAACGTTGAAGTTGAGTATGAAGTTGTTCCGCATCGCATTCGGGTTACTTTTAATTTCGCCATCATCATCATCATCATCATCGTCAGCCTATGTTAGTCCACTGCTGGACGTAGGCCTCTCCTATTGACTATGCGTATAGACGCATTAGGAGGTAAATGCCCATAATCGCCACGCTGGGCAAGCGGATTGGCGATCGCAGTAACGTGTCCATTATGATTTGATGACGCTGCTGCCCATCATCAATATTTTATCAAAGAATGGTCAGTGACACTTCAATCCCTTAGTCGACTCTTACGACACCCGCAGGAGGAGTTGGGGTGGTGATAAATGTATTCTTACTGCCGTCACCACACGGCAATTTCGCCATCAGCTCCAGCTTAAACCGGGAAAATTCTGCGTGATCATTGAGGAAATTCATGATTTTAACTATATGTTAAGAAAACGAATTACATAATGTCTTAAATCAATTTTGACAAATAAATGACGCTATCACATATTATAGACTAAAAAAGGAATTTAACCTTTTTTTATTACGGGGTGAAAAGAGGTTTTATTTTGTTAACAACTTCAAATGCCATGTCACATTATATTCGTAGGTATACAAAAATTAACATGTAAAGTAAAGTGCCAACCCTAGCGTTTTCAATGAATCTGCAACACTGATAACGGGGTATGTTTATATAACTATAAGTGAACACTTTTGTTTAGAAACATTTTCTGGGAAACATTGTTCATAAACAAAATCGGTTATAGTGTATAGTGAATACGCACCCTAAACTCGATATATTAGGTATGCAATGATGAAAACTCTGTTGACTTATAATAGTTATAATACCACGAGCTTTCATGTAACAACTACCCAAGTACAGCATTATGTACGGGCGGTATTTGATAATTGCTCTATTTCGAGGTGAAGACAAACACGGCAGAGTGCTCACATCCACATGGATCACATGACCACTGACCAAAATAAACCGAAAGGTAGCTTCCGGATCAATCTAAATCAGCCTTAAGCGAAGTAACAGGCGCATTAAAGGTTTAATTCCCACTGCCGTGTCACTCCCAAACCCAGGACCTTGACCGGGGGGTGACCCACTTCAGGGTTGCTACAACAACCGCTTACCAACCACATCGTAACTGTCGCCCCGGTATAAATCTGATCCCCGATTATTCATAAGTGCCATGAGGTTCACGGCCAAGTTACAGTGGCGAGCTCAGTAGAGAAATGTTTTGTGAATAGATAGACATAGACAGCGCCATCATTCAGTATTCATGGCCCCGCAATCACTGGTCGCTGTAATGGGTTTTGTAACACAGTAGAGTTCCGCTCTAAAGGTATAGACAAAGATATGTTTTAGTTATGCTTTGATTAATTAATCTCTAATAGTCCCATATAATATATGTTTATAGCTTTAATAAGCATTACAGGACAGGTACCTACATCTTGGGGGTATGTTGAAGTATTTAGGGTCAATAAATAGGTACGGTAAACTATGGCTAACTTAGCCAGGTTAGATGTGTCTTTAGGGAATGTAATTAAATTACTAAAACCAGTATTTTTTTAATTGTGATAATTTGCCCAATATTCATAACGACTGTGTATAAACATTTCAAAATAAACCAGCCATAAAATATTTCTTTTTACTTAGTTGCTTCTGACAAAAATGACAAATAGACAATTTTGGGATAAGCAGTTTATAAGCCGAGTATTATATCTATTATAATTTATAACGGCCATGCAAATACGCGTTGTGATATTTAATTAGACTAAGGGTGGGTCGCACTAAACTCTCGATCACCGCCGTGCGGTAAAATACATCGATATTCGGTATACCTAATAAGGTATACCGAATAAAACCGAGTAATGTAGATCAGCCTATCTAGTGTAGTTTGTGCAAGCAAAAGCGAAACGTAGGTGACGTTAACTCATCATCGCCCAAAAGGATTCGGCATATATACCTATGCAGGTTTAAGGCTACGTTCACACGGCGTCATTTTTCTCGTATACCGTATACGTGATTTCATCGGATATCGTAGTGACACCCAAATTTATATGGCAATTTTTAAAATCGTTCACACGGCGTCTATACGAGAAATTCGCGTATTCGAGACATATTTATTGCCGTATACCGTAGGGTCTTACCACCGGGAAGGCGAGATTCTCTACCCGATATTATCGAATGCGATACTCAGTGGCGCTTAACATTACGTTGAGAAGTTCACACGGCCAAACTGGTTTCTGGTATACGAGAGACACGTGGCGAGGGCAGGCCGGCAGTTGTGTTTGAAACGTCGTTTGCTAAGGACATGATGGAGGACGGATTGCCGATTACGATCGAGTTATTTATCTCACTTGTAGAAGATCGACCCATAATGTGGGATAAATCTTCTTTCTCGGCGAAATCCCGTTTTTAATAAAGGATGGACCCAATATTTTCTCGGGCGCCGATACTTCCTCCTCAAATACCAATATAAAAGAATTGGAATACGGGGATCCATGCCGGCGTGTGCTAAACGACTGAATGATGTGGCGGCAAGTTGCATCGATATACGATATAACGCCGTGTGAACGGCTATCACGTATACGGGGAGACCGAGTACGTGAAAAAAACGAATAGACTGCGCACCGTGTGAACAGCCGTCCCGTATACGGTAAAACCGTATGCGAGAAAATATCGAATCGAATAGTCGCCGTGTGAACGTAGCCTATGCATCAAGTTACCTATTGGGTTTGGATCTGAGTTCTGACTTCCTTACATAGATCAGAGATTTCAGTAGACTTAGCTCATGATTAGTGCCCCAGTATGTCGCTGCTAGGTAGACTCCCCGTTTCTTAACAAGTAGGTAACTATGTAATTATAACAGGGACAGGTAGTCTATGTCGCCTCGGGATACTGTCGCGTTAATCATGTGCTAACCCTACAGGTCATCTTGTCCCGCTCTAGGTCACTTTTACGACTTACACGTATCAGATTGAACAAACACCTAGGAATGTCAGATTTGTACGAACAAAATATAGTTAGATTTCTTAATGAAAAAAAAAAACTGTTAAAATTGCGTCATGTCAATGTCTGCCTGTCCGTATGTCACGGGCAGTTCACTCAAAAATCTATTTTGTGAGTTGCTATATGATTTTGTGAATTGAATTCATATACATTTATATACTCGAACAATTTACGAAGGCTTTGTAAAATTGGCTTAAATAATATGTCGATGATACTTTATATATTCTGTAACAACGTAAAGTGCTGAAGTTTGTTCAGAACTTAGAACCTTGTACGTTGTTGCCGTCGATATAGCAGAGAAAGGTAAAAGTATAATTTATGACAATTTAGGTTAACGAAAGCCTGTCAGTAACTTTACTATCAGCCTTGGCCGCCCAAAAGGAAACATCCGTGGTCGGAATTCTTCATGTATATCGATCGCTTAGCACCTGCATCTATTCAAATATTACTAAGCACACTACTTTCCGTGTAGTCTTTGACTAGCCAAAGATTACATTTAATCGTGATAAAATATGAATAGACAATATCATTACTATACAGGGTGATCAATCCAAATGGGTCAGAGGAGAGAAATTAAAAACTACAAGGGCCTGTTTCATCTTAATCGGATAAAATATATCTGTCAGATGGGTGCCTGTCGTGTCGCATAACGTCGATTGTCCTAAAATTTTTTGGCCGAGAATGTATGGCATAATGTTACATGGCATACTACTTGTTTAGCCTACTTACTTTTGCGCATTCACGTTTAAAATACCTACACCATATTTATTCTAATATTGATTACTCGAATGTCGAATGACCTGAATCATAATAATCCTAATGTTCATTGTAATAAATATTGTTTTCCCTACTACTCGAACTGTCAATTTTCACTGCGCCTACTTTTATCATGTCCGAAATTTCATTCAAAAAGGCATTTTAATAACAACATGCAAAACATTTGAACAACAGGGTGAATGGTTAAAAAAAATGTTCAAGTAATAAACCAGGGTAAAACCGACGTGGATTGGTTAGGTTTCGAAACTAGGGCGGAGTGAATGGCGTAGTCTTTAAATACTTAAGTATTTTTAATCAATTGTTTACACATCCTCATACTTACAAAGCCAAAAAAAGGGGGGACGGGGGGGCGAAGCCCCCCATCAGGGGGGCTCGGGGGGCGAAGCCCCCCGCATTAAAAAACAAATAATCTGAACATCCCCTACCTTAACCTGGATAGGTTCGTTAGGTACCTTTTATCCCTTAGAGCGGAAATAGAAGCCCCCGGGCTTCGTCGACCGGTTCCCAGGTCAAAATTGCTCACTTAAATTCTTTGGACAACAGGGCGAATTATTTAGTAACAGTTAAGTATAAGGAATAAAAAAATATTTTTTAAGCTAGTTAAAGGTAGGTAATCACTATTAGTACATTAAATAGTAGGAACATCCCCATTATGCACAATAATTTTTCGATACATATACATTAGACACGAAAATCATTAGGACAAACAATATTTAGGAACAACCAAGTTAGGATTAACAATTTCGGCATAGCAAAAATATGCGCAACAATGTTTATGCCATTCATTTTTCGGCGTAAAGTTGTTATGCGACAAATTTTTCGAAATAAAAACATTATGCCACCCGATATATACCCCTGTCAGATACATGTTAAGCGTCCTTTTCTTTATATGTCTGGGGAAAAGGATAGGCGGTGATATTTATCAGATGTATATATTTATTCGAGGATTGTGAAACAAGCCAAGCATGGTAGGAAACATGGCTTCGAATATAGAGACAAGAAACATTCGTTTTTAATGTAGTAACACTGGTGAAAAAACAATATCTACAACTAATATTATAAGTAGGTAACAATAAATTTGACTATCTGTTATAATTTTAGATTTTGGATTGATCATCCGGTATAAGATGATCTTATTATTATGTTTGGTCCTGTCTACCCTCTAAATTCTGACTTTGGTTAGTAAGCAGAACGTTATACGGGCATTCAAAAAAGGATGACTTTTAAAAATTCTCAGACTTGCTACACCAGTCGAACCTTGGAACTTGACACTGACATTTGGGAGCCGCCTTGATTTTCTAACATGTAAACAGGTATCTATAGACCACGAACCTATAAGCCGGCACGCACGCACGCTAACGCGATTAGGGTTTCCCACGTGGCTTACATAGCGACTGAAAGGTTGGAACAAACAACATAAAGAATTCAACGATTTTCTCGAGTGCGCTGAGTACCTACATCATAATTCATAGAATAATGTTTATGAGGCATGCCACTAGCACGGGGGATGGCGTGTGCCAGCAGCCACTCTGGGAAAATAGCCTTCGTGATGATATGCCCGCGTCGACAGCTCTTGTAATAGCAGACTACTTAGTACGGACGAAGCCTTGTGACGAAGTGGAAATCTGCATTTCTTTGCGATGATTATTACTGCATTGCATTATATTACGAGTTGCAATTTAGGCAAGTTTAGTAATCGCTTGGCACAGGCCAAAACTACAACTTCAGGTCTATAATTTTATTTGTAAAGCTGCAAGATTATGCATAACGCCTTGACATCGTTGCGAATATATTTTATACTACAGCTCATGCCAAAGTGCCAGAATTGCCACAGTTAAAACTTAGACTAACACCGCAGAAACGTATTTCCAAAAACGAGTCTTACGTAGGTAACGATTTTGGACTTGGGTCTCAAGAGTCGTATTGCGTCCCATAGTCTTGGACGACCTCACAATACGTTTCCCCGTCAAAACAAAGTAGAAGACCTACATGTTCGACTGGTGGGACATTATATCATTTATATCGTGATATGCGTCCCCATCACAATCGCACGGTAAAACTCGATGAGGAAATGTTACATTGTTATATGTGGTAGAGATAAATTTTAGACGAGACAGTAGACCTGAATCTAATATAAGTACAAATTAGTTGATATATTAGTCATAGTTCAACTTGATATATCAACGCATTCCTAGTGTCAATCTATTTTACAAACAATATAAAGATAAAATAGCATTGCGAGAACAGTTAAGATATGATTGGTGTAATTTTGCGAAACAGTAATTTATGAAAGTGTCCTAAATTTCAACATTTGGATGTTGCAGTTGTGGTAATGTGCCATTAAATCAACACGCATTATACAGCACTCGGACCACATTTGAGCGATTCATTTAAACTTTGAAGGTCATTCGACGTAGGTACTACATAATCAGTGGTCGGATATCCCGGTGCAACACCAGGGGATACCAAGTAGAAAAGTTAATATGGATATGACCTAAATTCCCGGGTTTAGTTTGAAAAAAAAATATAGATCTGATAGTTATACTTAAAAAGGCAGCTCAAATTGCGAACATAAACGAAATCTTTGGGCGTTTTCACAAACCGTTGTTCAAAACACTTTTTTTTAATTCGGACAAGTTTGGGCTTGTTCGACTCAGGATCACGAGCTCTTTTAATTCTGATAGGTGAAAAAAACTGTCCCACAATTCTCGTACATTTTTAATTTCTTTCATTACGCTATCGCCATACAAAGTCTATAAAAACGATAGCGTAATGGAAAAAAAAACATTTTTGGACACTTTTTTTTCTCCTAGTAGGATTGAAAGAAGTTGAACAATCCCAAACTTGTCCGAATTAAAAAAAGTGTTTTGAACAACGGTTTGTGAAAACGCCCCTTTACAAAAGTATTGAATATGGCTACACTGATTAAATTAGAAGCAGTAATGGCACGAAATCCAGATTTGGATGACATTAGAGAATACGCAGACCAAATTTCAAATAATACCGCACCTGATGAAGTGTCTCTTTACAAATTTGCTCCACTGACATCCGTAGAAGTGGAAAGGACTTTTTCGGCGTACAAATGGATTTTAGATATGAAAAGGAATCGATTGAAAATAGAGAATCTAGAGAAAATAATTATATGCTATTTTAACTTTATAGAACCTTTACTTGCTTTACTTGGCTTAGTAGCCATAATTCTTTCATAAAATACATATATTTACTCTAATGTGTCTGCATAGGTGTGTCAAGTCTTCATGCTTAAAATGTTTGATTTTATGTTACATACACGAGGATGTTTAATCCGTAACCAGGTATATTTTTTCTAACTTAGTAATTGATGACCTCAGGAAGACCATGTACCATTCAGTGGTTATTGGATACAATTTTTCTTTAACTTTAAATTAATAAAATTTTGAGGTATCTGCGGGAGACCTCACCTAAAATGTTTAATTTAGGCTGGGTATGGATATTGTTTTAATCCTGATCATTGATTCTGATCCTGATTATATGATATTTCTGTTTTTTTTACGTTCGCAATTTCTAGAAGAGGTTCCACTTCTATTGTGCCTTAGTAAAAAGCTTCTATTTTTAAAGCTAAACTCTTTTATTTAAGAATATTCATACCAATAGGCTAATATTTGGTACTAAGGTCAATATTAAACAAAATTTATAACCTATCTTTTAAAATAATTGTCGAAATCGCATAATAATAAACGCTTGTATGTACATGCACTTATTTTGCGTTACAAAATATTACTAAACTTTACTAGATGTAATTTTGTGGAATCCCGTGGTATATCCATATTAGTCTAATGTTTGAGGTCATTCATCCCTTGTTGCACCGGGATATCCGACCACTGTACATAATGCAGTGAGTCGGCCCAAATAGCACTCTCACTCGTAGGGGGTTTCTCCGGTTGTCCTAGTTTTTGAGCTCGTCCAAGCCGAACTCCGAAAAGTGTCATGTTATACCCTGGACATGTTTGTGTGAGGGGCTTATGTGCCTATAAAATAATTTAAAAAAGTATGTTTTCGATTCATCCAGGTCAAAACGAAATAAAAATTGTAAATACCTAAATGTTATAAAATTATAAAGGTTGTAGGTACTTAATGCAGTCAAAGTCAAAGGCAAATAATTCTTTATTCAAATTGGAATAGCAACAAACTCTTTTGAATCGTCTAAGTATTAAAACTACTTCCGGTTCTAACCCTACACCGCTGACCCGAGAAGAACCGTTAAGAAACAGTACATTTTTGTCAAACGAAAATATTGTATACCTAAATATTTAGGGATAATTATGACAGTGATAAGCAAGTGCATGGTTCTTAGGAAGAATATGCGTTTACGGAAAACAACAAAATAATTATTCCGAAGGTTATTATATTTATTATTGGGTCTATTCAAATATAATTCTAGTACTATCAATTAATATAAATTTAAGAGCTGCCAACTCTCTCAAATTAAATTTATATTATATTCTAATCAAGTGCAAATCTGTCAAGTATGAGTCCGACTCCTGCAGGCACATCATCTAGGAATTACTGGTACTTAAATATTTATCATTTTAGTTTAATCTGTCACATCTGTGAAAATTTCAATGATTCAGCTTGCATTACATTACAGCAACTTGATTAATGAGATGTCGAGATACTCAAGATCTTTTTCATCACACTTGCTCGTAAATGTTGATTTTATAAGCAGGCATGCATGAACTTAATGAGCTATATTATGCCCATGGTCGTAATGAGTTTTTTTAAAATTTTCATACAACGTTACGTCGCACTAGCGCGCCGCCCGTTGCCCACATAGGCGGTCGGCGGCGGCGGCGCGCGCTGCGCCGGGACTTCTGTTATAAAAATGATAAAAAGACATCGCTGTTTTTGAGAAATGATTTAGACCATTTTAGAGTAGTTTTGTGAAAATATATTGTTTTATTTACTTTTTTTGCCTCACAGGTGTAATGAAAAACATTGTGCGTGCCACGGGCGGTACAAGAATTTGAACTCGTGTGAAGTAAAGCCCGCGCCTTCGGCTTTGGCTTTACTTTCACACTCGTTCACAATTTCTTATTTACCGCCCTTAATACACAATGTACTATTAATTGTTGTGCTTTAGACTTACATGCTAAAATGTATACATATTATTAGACATCACATGACTAGGTAAGGTACCTTGTTTCATCAATTTCATCATCAATGATGTCATGACATGTACTAAAGAACAAAATGCTTGTGTAGGTGTGAATTTTCTTGTTTACATTAGCAAGGTTCACTGTCCTACACACAACAAGTAAGACCTGGTCAAGTGTTGTTGGATAAGTGGGCAAACAGTATGTTGGTTCTTGCCAACTGAGGAAGCTTAGCAACTTAAAATAAATGCTTCAACTGAATTACAATTTTATATTTATTATATATTTACTTGTCAGTGTCTGCCTCAGTAACCTAGTTGATAGTGACCCTGTCTACGAAGCTGAAGGTTCTGGGTTCAAATCCCGGCGAGGGCATTATTTGTGCATTTATTCATCACATATATTTGTTCCTTGGTTGTGCTGGTCTATGTATTTAAGTATCTATATGTATCTATTATATATATTGTTGCTTAGTACCCACATCACAAGCTATATTGAGCTTACAGTGGAACTAGGTTGATTTGTGTAAGATGTCCTAAGATATTTATTAACTTTAATGTCAAGGCAATAAATTGTTGTAAATATATTTTTGACACCTAAATAGTAATGCTATCTTTGAAGTCAATGTACATTAAGTCACAAGGACTATTATGTTGTGTTTTGTTGTTTATTTTGTAAGTAACTATGTTGTCACCCGCAGACCACAAACCCTGTAAAGTGTTTGATATGTCGGAATGAAGTTAATTAATAACTATGTTAACTTATTTGCAAATTTTTATAAATAGTTGTACATTATGATGTTTTAATTGTCAAGCAGATATATATCTGTGATAAGACCATTGGCTGATGTTTAAATGAGACCAGCAATTATTAAGTAAATGAGTAAGGGAGTAATATGGTTGTGAACTTGCAAGACTGAATGATCAAATCCTATGTAGAGCTGACTGCAAGTAATTTTGAAGACTAGATCTGTATAAATGGTTGATAATAATTCTCATTAAAATATAGTCACAAATATTCAAATCATAAGAAATATACTGGTTTCAGTTACAAAACAAATTATGGTTAGTTCAAGGTGCAGTAATATTGATAGTTATGTTTAATTATCTTATGTTGAAGTTTGGAATAGGTATAGTAGTTAATACACTATACCCATAATATATTATAGTGATATAAAATAAATGTAACTAAATTTTAATGTAACTAATTTACCATTAAAAGGAAAACTTTTAACAAAATATATTTAAGGAGGCTAAATTGATTCATTAATTCCAAGGAATACAGCCAATGCCCTATAAAATGTTATCAATTAAATATTAATTAAGTTAAGACCATAATTAGTGAATTTCCTTAAGGCCTAGTCTATGTTTGAATAAATAACAAGTTTTTCAGTAGGTATTTATGGAGTAAAATGTGATGTTATCTGAAGTCATGTATGTAAGTTCATATACAAATAAACACAGTGACAGTGAGACAAGCACCATCATTACCATCAACTATGGGACCCTTTGCCCAGATAACATCACAAACAAATACGTAATAATACTAATAAACTTAAAAGGCAAATAATGATAAAGGCTGTAACACTTATTTTTGTTGCTGCTTGTATGGTATGAATGAACCAAATTTGTAAATTCTAAATGACCAAAATAAGGGCTACTCACCCTGGAGACTTTCATACAATTTCTACAATAATTTATTATAGTTATATTTAACTGATTGTTAATATATAGGCCTTGCCTTGTATGAGATAATTCCTTAGTTGTACCTTGCAAAATTGTACTCTTTCTAAACTAAACATTAATTTCAAAATTCCTAAAAGTTAATGCAATATGAGTAATTCTACTTTGTTTGTGACAAGTAATTATTTTCATTTTCAGAATTGTGAGGAACAAAATAGCAATTGCCAAAAATACCACAGCATTGGACAAAATATTTCAAAATACTCACACTTTGTAGACTCTGCAGTAGGAGTTGTTGATTCTTTTATCAGAGAGGTGTCTCCGTCGATCTTCGAATAAGTCCTTGATGGCAGTCACAGTTAGCACAAACACAACAGGGAACATGGCAATCTCCTTGCCAAAGGCATTGAGTGCTGGCACCCAGTTTAACAACACTATGAATATGAAGTACACATTGGCAACTCTATGAAACTGTTCAAACAAATTTTTGGGTAGGAATGATAATAAAGTGTATTTAGTAGTCCTGATTTTGTTGTTGCAGCGCTGGCCATTAGGGTGCTCTTTTGGGGGGGTTTTCTCAGGCACAAGGTGGTTGGGGACGACTGTAATGTGTCGCGCGTCCACCTGTGGCGCCTGCCGCCGCATCAGCCAGAACAGCGTGCGGCGCCACGGGCTCACCACCGACGTGCGCCGTAGCGTGTAGATGGAGTCGGACCGCGAGGCCTGACGCGAGTGAGCGCGCACCGAGCCCGTGCGAGGTGCCGCCGGTGCGTCCGCGCGGTGTCCGGGCGGCAGGATGAAGTCCGTCCGGGACCCCGTGCGGCTGTGCCCCGGCGCGCCCGATCCGGCCCGGCCGTCGCCGATCTGGCCCTGCGAGAAGGCGCGCTGGTGTCCGCGCAGAGCAGACTTGAGCGGCCGCGGCGCTGGTGCGCCCGCAAGCATTGGCGTGCCTCCATGGCTGATGGACCTCGAATGTCCTTTTGCCTTTGGGAATAGGTACGTTTGCTCCGGCGCCCCCGGCAAGCTCGGACCGCTCGATGGAGTCTCTCCGCTTCCTTCTGTTGACATTTTTATTCATCTGAAATGGGGTCGTCGCTACCTTTCTGTTCATTGAAATCTACTATTTGGGGCGCTTCTTTAGGCGTTCCGCCGCTCTCGATACCATTGGGCCGAAACAACTGCAGGTATCGAAACATATGGTTTGATTGAAGTCATCTGTTTACAATTTCACACATCGCTCTAGTTTTCATTTAAGGAACAAAACAAACACAGAACACTGCAGTCCAAGTAAACTTTGATTAATTCATTGTTGGTCGCGCACAATATTTGATCTAAAATGAAATCATGCAATGAATAATCGCCACGGTGCAACGGTACGCACAAGAGAAACGAAACCCGAAAACTAGCAACATGAATGAGCCATCTGAACTGACAGCCAAGCAACTGACGGACGGGCGACGACAATGACAGCAAGCGGTATGTTGGCTCATACATGTAGCGGCTGCGCGCGATTGACAGATACTAATAGTGTAGCGGCAATATCGATAATCAAATATTTAATTATGTTAATAATTAAGGTAAATTAAATTTTATAAAAGTGCACATATCATTGTTTTTTAGTTATTTATTAAAAATATAAATGAAACATTAAGTTGAAGTCTTCAAAACGGGCATATTTTTTTACTTAACAATATAAATAATCATAATTGTTTATTTGATTGAATACAGTCAAGTGGATGGTAATACATTTAAAGGTACAGCCGACTACGGGCATTCAAATATTATAACCTTACATTATATTAAGTACAGTATTTCCTACAGCCAAATATTTATAGTCTATATGTATATTTACATTTGCTTATTCGCCCTATAATATAACTAACTTAATATCGGAAATAATCCGGGCCATAAGGAATTATCACCAAAATATATATTATATACAATAAGATTTTGGTGATAATTCCTTATGGTGATAATTGGTGATTTTTCTTGACCTCCCTCCCCTTATATAGTATGACGTGTCATGGACAAGCCCTATAGTTGCTGATTTATAAGATTATGATAACACTTTTAGACTATCAAATATAAAGATATTTGATAGTCTAAAAGTGTTATCATATAATATCGAAAAAATGGTGAGTTACCATTATATTAATAAGGTTTAATCTATAATTGCCAAAAGTTTATTCTTAGAAATTGGCAACTATGTAAAGTGAAGTAGTCTTGTTTCGTTTCATTAGTTGGCAATGACATTAAATAATAAATGGACGCACAGAGCCAAACAAAAAAACCAAGAAAAGTGGCACTAAAAGTCATTTCTATCATGTTTCAGTTGAAGCTAATAACGCTCACTTACAATAAACTATAATAAAAAAAAACTCAAAGAATAAAAACTTTGTGAAGTGAGCAATAAGTGTCAAATTTGCGAACAACACCGCAAAATAGTAGAAACTTTTTATGTTTAAGGAATAATGATGCTATACCGTAAGGTGACCAAATGTCAACTGTCAGAACTGAATAGCGGAGCAAAAGGGCCGCAATATTTACTTCTGCAGCCCATTTTTTGGGGCCATTTTTTTGAGCTGTTTGGGGATCCACTTATATATTCTAAATCAATGTTAGTTAGATAATAATAGGCTACTGGTCAAAAGCCACTTTTACAGTTGAACGGCAGGCGAATTGAAATTCGATTTTGGTGTTCGTTGGTTCAGCTCGCTATTCTATATTTGCAATACCATGGCAATGTAAACTGACGAGCCCGGCTGGTTGGAGCATACATTATAAAGTGAAGTATACTCTTGTTTCGTTTCATTAGTTAGATAACAATAGGCTATTGGTCAAAAGCCACTTTTACAGTTCCTGACCGACAGGCGAATTAAAGTTCGATGTTGGGGTTCGTTGGTTAAGCTCGCTATTCTATATTGCATCTATTTCCATGGTAATGTAAACTGACGAGCCCAGCTGATTGGAGCATTTTGTCACAACCTATTACAAGCTTTTGATCAACAAGCCCCTGCTTTATGGCTGGGATTATATATTGTAAGTTCTTACGTAAGTTGTAGGGACGGGTCGGAACTATACTAAGGAACGAGAGGTGAATATCACTATCTCCTTCCTTATTATAGCTCCGTCTCTACAACTTACGTAAGAAATCATAGGTGTAATCCCGGCCTATCTATAACTACGTCTTCATAGAAAATCTCAAGGAAACACCGCTTATAATAAAAACATATCGATAAAATAAATCAAAAACGGCCTCTCACTATTCCGGCCAATATGTCAAAAAAACAGTTTTGCCAACGTTACATTTTAATCTATTTATTTTCAAGGCTGGCTAAACACAGTCTGAATTCATTGTCTTTTTTCAGTAGTCTGTTTACATGTGTCTGAAAATTTAAGATCGGGCAATTATATACAAAAAGCAAGATGTTAAAATCGAAGTGAACGTTTTAAACTATGATTCTGAATTCACTCACTTCATTTCAGTTTGACTAAGAGAAAACAATTATGAAAAATTGATAAACTGCAATACCGTGAATCCAGAATTTCGAGCTGTGTTTGGTTGGCCTAACGATATAATTATTTTGTTTTTTTTTTTAGACCGGAACGTAACGTAAGCAACCGGGGAATAATTATTTGAATTACTTACATTCTCTAAATACTATACGCTTGCATAGTATAATAAAATTTTATAACTATAGCGTATCTGTGTATTTCGCTTTAAAGAAAATTTCTTTATTTTTGCTATTGCGTTTTGTCTTTCTTTGCGCAAGTTGAAGTTGTTTGGTTGGCATCTGTCTCATCTCGTCGACGTCATCGCTGGCGGACATATTTGTTCCTACTCCGACATTTTGACATTTATCGTCTCCCGGTCAGTGCTTTTATATTGGAAGAATCTAGCATAGCTCCAATTATTCATCATGGATGAAGAATACGACGCAATTGTCCTCGGCACTGGATTGAAGGAATGCATTCTAAGTGGGATGCTTTCCGTGTCTGGCAAGAAGGTATTGCACATTGATCGAAACAAGTACTATGGAGGTGAATCCGCTTCAATTACCCCGTTAGAGGAATTGTTCTCAAAGTTCAACGCACCAGCCCCGGATGAAACTTACGGTCGTGGTCGCGATTGGAATGTGGATTTGATTCCCAAGTTCCTGATGGCAAATGGGCTGCTAGTCAAGTTGCTCATTCACACGGGCGTCACCCGTTACTTGGAGTTCAAATCTGTGGAAGGGAGTTATGTGTACAAAGGCGGTAAGATATCCAAAGTGCCCGTGGATCAAAAGGAGGCGCTCGCATCCGACTTAATGGGAATGTTCGAGAAACGCCGGTTCCGGAACTTCCTCATCTATGTCCAAGACTTCCAGGAGGAAGACGCCAAGACGTGGAAAGACTTTGACCCTAGCCAGGCCAATATGCAGTCTTTGTATGAAAAGTTTGGACTGGACAGGAACACTCAGGACTTCACTGGTCATGCCCTGGCCCTGTACCTGGATGATGACTACCTCCAACGGCCGGCCATTGAGACGATACGCCGCATCAAGCTGTACTCTGATTCTCTGGCTCGATATGGCAAGTCCCCTTACTTGTACCCCATGTATGGCCTCGGAGAGCTACCTCAAGGGTTCGCCCGTCTTTCAGCCATTTATGGAGGCACATACATGCTGGACAAACCCATTGATGAGATTGTATTGGGAGAAGGTGGCAAGGTAATAGGAGTCCGCTCTGGAAATGAAATTGCAAAGTGCAAGCAGGTGTATTGTGACCCCAGTTATGTCCTTGACAGAGTCCGCAAGAAGGCTCAAGTGATCCGTTGTATCTGTCTGTTAGATCACCCTATAGCCAATACTAAGGATGCTTTGTCCACCCAGATTATTATCCCTCAGAAACAAGTGGGTAGAAATTCTGACATCTATGTATCACTGGTGTCATACACCCACCAGGTGGCAGCTAAGGGATGGTTTATTGCAATGGTGTCAACAACTGTTGAAACTAATGATCCAGAATCTGAAATCAAGCCTGGTCTGGACCTTCTTGGAGCTATCAGGCAGAAGTTTGTGTCTGTGTCTGATTACTATGAGCCTACAGATGATGGTAGTCAGAGCCAGATTTTTATATCAGAATCTTATGATGCTACATCCCACTTTGATTCTACCTGTGTAGATGTGCTAAAGATCTACAAGCGCGGCACAGGAGAGGACTTTGACTTCTCTAAAGTGAAGGTAGAGCTAGGTGAGGAGGATCAGTGAGGGGATGGGGGCTGTATTATGTACATTTACATTGCTTGTTAATTATCGTATTTGTTTATGAACTGCTCTGGCAGCAATATAATGTTCATTAGGGTGTTTTGGGTAAAGATTTATAAGAGCTTTGATGTATTTGCGGTAGAAGTATATGTGCAAATTGTCCCCATTAATATGTGGTCAGCATCTCCATTATTTTATTTACCAAAAATATTTTCAAAAATATAAGATTGTTATACAAAGCATTTTATTCAGTTTTAAGATTGCTTTTATTATTAATTTAAGAATACAAACGCGAGTGATCTGCACAAGTGAAGTGATAGGATTATCTCAAAGGAATGCATTCCATTGTGGTACTTTAATTTAATCCTGTAACCATATCATACTGTAATGTCAAAATTATGAATGCTCACTATGCCTACATGTCCTGTGTAAGATCATAAATAAAGTTACATTATACAAGAAATTTTGTTTATTTATTTACATAATAACATTCATTAGTCATAAACAAACATGTCAACTATTCAGGTACCTACATGAAAGTTATGGGGATAGGTAAGCAAGTCACTAGTATATTTGATACAGTAAACATAATCATTTCTACAGCCAATGAAGATGTAATCCCCATACACTGCTGGTGACGAGAAAGTTTCGCCAGGAAGCATGTACTGCGCTTCTATATTCCCATTAATAGAGTCTATGATGCAAATCCTGCCATTATTGGAAGCTGAAACAATCATGTCGCCAATACCGCAGGGCGTGGAGTACACTTGGGACGCCATCCGCGTCTTCCACTGCAGGCTCGGCTGGAAGTTCTTGACGTTGAGGCTGTAGACGTGCTCATCGTGGCATCCAAACACGATCTGCCACTTCAAGTGTTCTATTTCTTTTATGTAGAGCGACGAAAATATGTTGCCCCTGGCGCCTTGATATTTCCATATCTGCAAAAAACCATTTTTTGATTTGATTATGATGTCTATTTTTCTCTGAAATTATTTGACAAATATTTGCAAAAGACACTTCTCAAAAAGCTATACGTGTACAAAGCTATACAAGCTATGTATAGGTATAGGTAAATAAAATAAATTTTGAGCCAGTTAGCAGTATCTGTCAGATAAATGTTAACCCCATTCTTTATTATATTTTTATCTATATAAATCAACCTTAGAGAGAATAAAACAATTGCAAAATATTAAGCAAACGTCCCAATGCTCGCCGCCAACGCCCCTTTGATTGGCAATGTAGGTAGATATCTACTTCTTTCAAGTGTGACAACTGTGGGTAGTTTTAGGACAACCCGAAAATCGTTCTAAAGACCCACCGTTTTTCACTTGATAAATTTTACTTGCGTTCAATTTAACACATTTATTTTACATTGGAATGTAAGTATTAGCCATGCAAGTGGGTACCTGGGTAGGTAGTAGGCATACTAATGGTAATTGTAAAACGAATTCTGGTGAGCTCAACAAATTCTATTACATGCTATCGCATTCGCACTTACCTATTGGAGCGAACGCAATGGCCTGCTTTACGTATCGAGGAAATCCTAACGTTTTCAATAGGTACTTAATACTTGCCAACTCATGGTATAGCTACTGGATTGGAGATTGAATTTGCCATTTTTATAAGATTTTTCATATAGGTACCTCGATGCCCGCTCATTTTGCCAGTTTCGAGGGTTCAACGAGACAATATGTATGCGTAGGTATATCCTCACCATAATCCCGTTTTCCACCGTGCGGCATTGTATCTCGCCGCCAACCTCCGTGAAGGCCACTTATCGCCGTCGTACAGCGCCAGACTGGCGAACATATTGTCGCCCACTGGATTGGGTCATAGGACTTATATCCAATATTAGATTCCACGATGCTCATTTCGACAGTTTCAACATTAAACGAGACAAAATGCGTATATCACCTTAATCCCCTTTTCCACCGTGCGGCAGTGTATCTCTCCGCCCACCTCCGCGAACACCGCGTACTTGTCGCCGTCGTACAGCGTCGGGCTGGCGAACACGGGGCTGCCGAGCACGCCGCGCCACACGACGGCGTTCGTCTCGGTGTGCACGCACGCGCACACGCCGGACAGCGTGCCCACCAGCACGAACTGGTGCTTAGCGAGCACCAAGTCCGCGGATATGCCTTCTTCAGTTATATTTATGATCTGTTTGATGCTGCCTGTCTGTAATTTAAAGTATGGAAGAAATTATTATTAGACTAGAGTTCAACGATGAATATTCATAATGAGTAGGCCAGGAATAACTTCGCTTTATCGCACTTCAATGCACATTAGCTTACAGCTGGTAAGTACCGTCGAAGATAGTTACCTAACCCTGAATATGCAGATTGCAGGGGGAAGACTAAGTCAGTTTTGAGTAGGTAACAAAATCTTCAAGCAAAGTACATTTTTAATAATTAATACATAAGACAGTATGAAGTACCAATGTTGGCCAAATGGATAATGGATAAATCAGGGATCGGATTACCAGTATTTTTTTCATAAAAAACGGTTGATTTTCGTATTTGGGTATATAATTTCTTTGTTAATAGAGTATCTAATTGAAAAATACGATGTAGTTAATTGCATAAAATATTGAGTAGGTACTACATAGAGTGTAATAGTTATTTATGTGGCTGGCGCATAATAAGAGGCATTAAACATGAGTGTGGTTTTATGAAACGAGCCGTAGGCTCGTTTCATAATAAGATCACACGAGTGTTTAATGCCTAATTATGTACAGTCACATACATAACTTTATCTACATCCATATCATTAGTTTAGAATGACAATTTACCTTTATTTTCATTGATATCCACTAAATAATTACCTCTAAATATAAAAATTCAAATCAGTTGAAATCACTCAATTTGAGTAAGGATATCCTACAATAAATATTTATTGAAAAAAAAACAACAAAAAGAAGTTGACTTCATAATGTTAAAATTAATATCATGACGACGTTACTTTAATGTCAACATTATGATGCACTGTACTCTGCCTGTACTTTAATGTTAACATTATGATACAGCCACAGACACCGGTCTCTTAATATAGGTCATTACATTACCGCTTCTGAATACATAACAGGGAAATTATGATATTCCTGTAGATAAAATATTTTAAAATATTCCGGTTCCTATCCCTGGGATAAATGAAGTAGAAACATCATCAGTAACTTTATTCTAAGGTTGGGACTTCCATGTTGACTGGATTGCTGAATACTCCAACCGCTTAACCACACTTGGCAAATATTTGCTGAGTTATCCCTCATTGTGCAGTACAATGCGTTTGGTAGGTACCTATCGCCACGCCAGACTGACGATAAGTTTTATCAGTAGGATTATACTCTCTAATACATATAATTTAAGGTCGAGTTTAATTATTCAATGCAATTATTTAATACTTTACTCTCGTAACCGATCAAGCGTTACTCATAATCATGTGATTATTTTTTATCATCGCTTGTGTGCAAATTGTATACGATATACAATATAGAATAGCAATATAATGTAAGCACGTTATCTACCCATGTTATTAAAACCCCTGAGTCGGTTTAGTAATGGCGATGATGATAGTGTTTCCATGCAATTTCTTTTTCATTATGTTGGTTGGATTAGTTTATTTCACAAAGTTAATAAACAATAGTTTAGTCACTCTGTTAGAAAGCTGACTACGTAGTCTGTACTAGTAATCTCACGTTAGATTTGACGAACTACTAATTGAGCCTACTTATCCTATTATCTGTAGGGTTTCAGTTGGTTACATTCATAGATTTACCCTACATAAATATACGAGAGAGAACGTTAATCATCACCAAATGAATTAACGACCTAAATTCTACATAAGCAGTAAGTAGTAGATAGTGTGGCTATGTCTGTTTTCTGTAGGTAAGGTGAACGCACGACCCCTTTCAGTTGGTACCCTAAATTCTAATGATGACATTCCAACGTGTACTTTACGTTCTCTGTAAATTGAACTATCTAAATTATGTCTTCCTTTAATTTCATCGGTGGTTCATACTTGTGTACGCAACACAATGTACACCAATTAAAATTTGGTTAATATGACCTCTAGATTAACTACAAAACTATAGTCGTCTAATCTAATCTTTCAACATCCGGCCATTTACATGTACAGTCGCCTTCAAATTTATCAAAGCGTCCGGGGCGTTCAAAAATATCTGAACATGCCTCTATCATTATAGCAATAAAGGCGTATTCAGATATTTTTGAAGGTATGTTGCATCAGATAAAACTAAAACGCCTATTATTAATATCATAGCAAATTCAACTTGCCGTGATATTGATGCATCGAATGTTTCCATCGTAGGACGCAACATACACGAACCCGTTGCAGCAGACAGCTTTGCTTTTGATCATAGAGCCGAGGTTCAGTCTCCAAGTTTCCAGGCAGTCGTCGAGAGTGAAGCAGACGAGCGTGCCGTTGTGGGCGCCCACCACGCCCAGCGGTGGGATTGGCGGCTGGTGGTAGCACAGGACGGAGGCCTCCACGCGCGACTTTATGAATATCTGCCCTTGTAGCGTGCCGGTCACAGCGTCGGTAACAATGATCTTGCCAGAGTGGCTGCCGACTGCTACGTACATTTTGCTAGAAACAATTTGCGAGGTTAACGGTTTGATTACAATAACTTATATTAGGTATATACATATATATAGTCTGTCCAAGAATTCCTGGCAGTAGAAATAATAAAAAGTGTAGGTGGGCACGAAGAGTTATCTGCCGCTAGAAAATTTGGATTTGACGCTTTTTGTCACTGACAGGGATTATTGGACCGAGTATAATTTCAGTGTCCATTATTATTAATTTATCAAAAACAGTGCATATTATACTACTAAAACATACAGGGAGTTGTGGCCTCAAATGTAAGCTGAAGCAGGTGGATGATGGTGCGGAGGCTATATGCGGGAGTGGTGAGGTCCATGGCCCTGTACGGGGCACCTATCTGGGCTGACGCCTTGACTGCCCAAAATCAGACCCAATTGCGGAGGCCGCAGCGGGTCATGGCAGCTAGGATGGCGAGGGCATACCGGACCGTCTCCTACGAGGCAGCGTGCGTCCTGGCGGGAACTCCACCCTGGGACCTTGACGCAACGGTACTGGCCGACATTTATTGGCATGTCACCGAAGCGCGGGCTGCGGGGAACTCTCCACTCCCCGAGGAGGTCAGACGATGGAGACTCGACTCTCGTCAAGTGCTCCTCCGTAGCTGGAAAGAGCGACTGGAGACGCCGAGTGCAGGCCACTGGACTATCGGAGCTATTCGGCCCGTACTGGAGAGCTGGGTCGGAAGAGAGAAGGGGTTCCTCTCCTTCCACCTTACCCAGATCCTCTCGGGGCATGGCTGCTTCGGGAGATACCTGTGTAGGGTGGCGGGAAGGGAACCGACGATGCAGTGCCACCATTGCGGCGACGCCGAAGACACGGCGCTACACACGCTGGCAGTATGCCCGGCTTGGGCGCAACAGCGTGCCGCACTTGTGGCCGAGGTGGGTAATGACCTCTCCCTGGCAGCTGTGGTGGAAGCAATGCTCCAAGGTGAGAGGTCATGGAAGGCAATGACCTCCTTTTGCGAGGATGTGATGTCGCAGAAGGAGGCAGCGGAGCGCAGCAGGGAGGAAGATCCGGCCTCCCAGCCAATGCGCCGCAAGCGCGTGGGGCGGCGGCGGTTGGCATACGACCGCCGACTTCCCCCTTAAGGGTACCTGTGGACGGCAGGCTCGGGGGCGCCTGCCGTCTACACAAGGGTCCCTGAGTAAGCAGTGCGTGGGCCATGCGTCGCGCGCAACGAGGAGGAGGGAAGGAGGGATTTTTCCTTCCGGAGATGGGTCCAGAGCCCTGGACAGCCGCTGCGAGGTCGCGGAAGTGTGCTCAGGCGTACCCGTGACCTCGCCTTAAAGCGTCTTGGCGGCAGACCGTGGGGTTTTAGTGGGTAGACCAGGGCCTCATTAGCCCTGGGAGTCCCACATAACCACCCGGGTCCGTCCCCCGCGCCCGGGTGGTATGCGTAACGCATTTCCCCACGAAAAAAAAAAAAAAAAAAAAAAAAAAAAAAAAAAAAAAAAAAAAAAAAAAAAAAAAAAGGTGGATGATGGTGACCACATTTTGGCTGTTTATCATGTCACTTTCGCACTTGCATCTTGTCAGATCGAAACAGTAACGACCACAAATGATAAATTCGGTGCCATGATATTCAGTTTGCAGCATTACGCGGTAATGAGGGTTTTCGATAATTTTTCTGCCACCAGGCGGCGCTTCGTACGCACCAGGGTCCCGTTTTATAAAGTTACAAGTAACAATTTTACAGGCGTTTACTGGCAACACTTGCCCCGTTTTTTACAATTTGCGTTTTATAAAAGTACTATGTTACAATTTTACAAGTTACAGGTACAAGTGCCTGTAGCTCAGCCATAGACAAAAATACAGGAGTTTAATAGTTTTAAACTCGTAATCGAACAAGTGTTTTATAAAAATATTGTAAATAACAAGTGTAGGTGTGGTAGACTTGTAACAAAAACTGACGTACGTCTTGAGTCCTGTAACCGCAACTACAAGTGCAATTTACCCAGTTATTTCGTGTGCTACAGACGTTTGCTCGTAATACTGTTGAAATTATTCGCTTTCTGAGAGATTATTCATAGTTTTGGCCAACTACCACGAACTCCGAAAACCGCAAACGACGATTTGTCTTTGTCACTTCTAACAAGGCGATATTAGAGTGAAAGAGAAAAATAATCGAAATTTGCGGATTTCCGAGTTTGCGGTAGGGCCGCTGACTATGACTACACTTTTTTACTTATGTCTGGAGCATAAGGTCTAAAGTTGTATACATTATTATATTTATTCCCTTGACTGTACCCCGATAGCGTTGACCGAGACTGTTTCAGCTCCTAATAAATTTGGACTTTCGGAGTCGGACACCGTACGACTTCAAAGAGCAAATGAACTCCACACAAATTTAGAACATCTCTCTCATCGTTTTATTTTCGCTAATTTCGAGGATTTGTCTCTGTCACTTTAATGAAGCCTTCGTTGGAGTTACGTCGAAAAATCTTCGAAATTTACAAATTTTGAATTTCGCGGTAGAAGGACTGATTTTCCATCAAAATAAACATATATAATCTGTGGATACGATTATTTATGTCAGTTTTTATTTTTAATTAGTGATGTCCGTCACGCCTGTAGATGTTACTTGTAATCGAGATTTACCATGGTTCATTACAATTGTAAATTTTTGTGTGTATTTATAAAACACCTGTAATAGTTCATAGTGCATTACAGGTTCCTGTAACCTGTACACTTGTAACCTGTATCTTGTAACTTTATAAAACGGGACCCTGGTCTCGACAACTGTCAGATTCATACTATTCATAGGCACCTGGGCCTAAAATATTGAAATTCTATTTTATTTGGAAGAGAATTGATTTTGTAATAGATTACGACTATTACACGGTCATCGAACTGAAGACGGAGCTATAAAACAGGCGCGCAAAGTCACTGGTATTAAAAATAATTACTTTAACTTTGTTAATTTCATGAGTATTGACTTGGAACTATTTTATTTATTTATTTTAGGTAACAATATGCCTAAAGTAATGGTTTTCAGAATAAATAAACCTATAAATATGTTGAAAATTAAATGCGCGTCATGAATGTAGGATTAATATGGATTTGACAACGTTATAATAATAGCAAGAACGAAAGGGATGGTCTTATGAAACTTTTTACTAGTGGAAGTGAAAAGGAACGATAATCGTCCGTCCTTATCACTGTGCCACTATTTTTTGTGTGTGTGTGCATTAGATGCTAAATGTAAGTGCCAGACAAATGCGTTGAATACGTCACTAAGTGCCACACACATAAGTATCTTCTTAGTAGTAAGTGACTATGTCTATCCCTCTTAGTGGCACACTATGTGCGGCCCCTCGATGCGCGTATTTATTTTGACAGTTCGTTAAACGGTCGGCTCAGTGCTGCCATCTCACCTCCCCATAGCGGCAGAAAAAGTATCAAAAACCCTCATTACGCTAGCGTCAATATCTGACTGCTATCGTCACCATATACGAAGTGATTTACTTGTGCTAGTTTAGACTTGCCCAAAATACAAGTCAGACATATATTGCACAAGTATCTTCCAATACATGTTACATAAACTTGGGCAAGTCTAACTCTAAACTGGCGCAAGTAACTTCGTGTATGCCCACCATTACGACGTGCCGCGCCATCTAGGTACTTGTTTTCGTAGCTACAATATATTGCATCTTAGTATTATTTTATTTATAGTATTTTCTAACGTAGCTAGAGGATAATTCAGTAAATAAAATTATGACCGATAGAATCGAGACCCTGTGTGTTTACAAGCGTTAAACGTTTATTGTTAACTTAGTCCTTATCCATAGTCAATCCTATGTAAAACTATTAAAGACCAAATTTAAATTAATATTTTTCACATATGTGATATACAGGGTTAAAAGAATGAGAGCATATGAAATTATTAACTATTTGATAAATGATAAGGTGAAATAAATGAATGATTGATTGATGAAATAAACTGTGACTAAATGTAATCGCGAATGGCGTAATGAGCTTCTGCTCAATTCCACAAATATTAACAAACTAATAATTAAAATGTATATCTTACTGTCCAGTCAGGAACAAGGATGGCGATGCGTCCACACATTTGCCTGTGTCGTGCGTCCAGAGCACGACGAAGTCGTCCAAGTTGTTGGGGATGTTCAGGCACAAACTAGCGCGCTTCGAGGCGCAGGTGTCGGCCTGCGATCTAGGTCGTTTAACCTTCCTGTTAAATCTTTTCTCTATATTAAATTCCTTGTTAGACAATTCCATTATCTCATCAATTGTTTTCGTATCTGATAGCAAGTGAGGTAGGATTAATTTACTCAGCTTAGGAAAATTAAAAGCCAGTCTATTGCACATTGATACCGCAAGAAACGATGTTCCGCCTATTGAGAAGAAATCCTTATCTTTAATAGCATCGTAACAAAAGCTTTTCCCAAATGTCTCGTTTAGTTCTTTTAGGAATATTGATTTCACTCCTGTTAGTGATTGTGTTGAGCTCTCAAACATTCTAGAAAGGATTAACTTGGAGACTTTTCCGTGTGGGTTGGTGGGAAGATTGTCGACACGTATGATCTTGTCCGGCCAATGCTTGTCGTCGAGTTTGCATTTAAGGAAGTCTGAGAGTTCTTGGCTTCTGATTGCTTCTGAAGAGTAGTAAACCACTAATAGCATAGGTTTGGGAAGCCATACGCAGGAGCATGTTTTAACCCGAGGACACAACATGACGGTATATTCAATCAATTGTAAATTTACTTTGTTTCCAAATCTTTTAATGATGTCATCTTTTCGGCCTCTGTAGTACAGGGTGCCATGCTTTACTTCTGCTAGATCTCCAGTATCAATTTTAATGGGATGTTCTCTTTTATTTTTATTTAAAAACACACACCGTCTTGAGTTACTCACTGTAAGTAAATAAATATAAGTGAAGTCATGAACTTTGAATATGTAATCAACATGGAAATATTAGAGATAAAAACAAATATAAATGAGCTCCTCTAATTCTAATCCTTCTTTTAAGATTGATTTCTTAAAGGGGAAACTTGATTATAGAATAATTGATATAAAATCTTGTCAATAAGCACAATACTTTTATGGCTAACAAAACTACGATATTCGTTTTTTCTATAATAAACTTACCTAATATAACTTTACCCATTTTATTTGTCATTTCCGTGGGTTCTACTATAATTTGTGTCTCTGATAAACAATTCCCAAGTGGAACCTCTCTGTCAGCATGGACCTTTTCAAGGTCTAGTTCAGCCACAGTAGCCCAACAGGACATTTCAGTTACCCCATACAGGGTGAATATTTTAGTTTTATTGGTCTTATCTTTCAGCTCCTTTAGTCGCTTGACTCCATTCAGTGGTTCTCCCCCTAAAGCCAATATTTTAAGTGTAGAATTGGCACTTAAAATCTTACTTTTGATATCAGCGTTGGAATACTGGAAGAATTTTGAGGGTGTTGTTTGCCAGACTGTTATAGAAATCTGCCTGTTTGACGGGAATAAAACGTCTGCCTTTTCTGGTGCAATTAGGAGTGATGCACCATTTGTACAAGCAAGGAGTATCTCAATCATGGAAGGGTCAAAAGTGAGGGGTGTGGAAAAGTAAATGACATCATCTTCAGTGATGTTAAACATTTTGGTGAGATCATCTACATTGGGCTGAATGCTCTGCACTAAGACCTGTATGTGCTTAGGGTTGCCCGTGCTACCAGAAGTCTGTGCAATGAAAGAATGTTCAGCCACAAAGGTATTTGTTTGAGAACTATACTCTTGATTGAAGAAATCCACAACCATGTCAAAAACTTCAATAGTCTTATCAGGCTTTTTACCAAAAAGCTCTGATGTGGAGCCTGATTCTGCATTTTTGATAATGATAAAAATAGTAAATTTTACATTTTGAATTACATTGTCAATATTTTGCATAGGATCAAGAAACATGAACGTTGTACAGCATTTGTGAGCTCTGCAACAATAAATGCATATTTAAATATGTGTAATAAACAAATACCATTCAATGAAGTTCATCTGCTGTGTCACTTATTACAAGATTTATCAGAAATAAGGTACTAAAGTTAAACATATCAATGACTGCTTACAAAAAATGTTCCAACCCTTATTTTGAATTAACTTCATTGCAAAGGGGAGAGAGAGTTGAAACACTTTAAGTATTCATAAGAACAGTGTTCATTTAATTGTAGTATAAGTGGTTACAAAACATAATGCTTGAAATTATTAGGTATTTAAGGAGTACCAGCTATATATGCTATCTATAGCTTACAGTGGAGAAAAATTGTGATTCTGAACTGGTGTGCCAGTTGTATTTTGATACATGGGTGAATCAACATAATTATTGTCTTTTGCAATGATTGCTCTTACTCTCCATTTCTTTTTTTATTTGAAATGGGCTTACTCTAATGGCCGAGGGCAGAGATGTAGCCTACGATGGAGTTCTACAATTCTTTAATTTTTGTATGCATTTAGCATTATTAAGATGAAATAAGAAGCATAATATACAAGCCAGATCATACAAATATGAAAATAAAACTTGTTTTTAAGAAATAAATAGAATGACTCAACAGAAATGGACAGCTACATCCGCTGAGTTCATGTAGTCATAAAATAACCAAAATTAATAACAAATATTGTAATACATGGCTGGATTGTCTGTCTTTCATAGTAAAATACATGAAAATAAAAAGACATGCAATCAGTTTTCTTGTCATAGCTAAAATTCGGCTGATAAGTTGATTTACCCACATAAAATTTTTAGTTTATAACATTATTATGGTTGACTTACGCTGCTACAATGCACGGGACCAAAATATTTCTACTGGATATGAGACCGATTACCCCTTTCTTGTTTTGAAATTGTTGTATGTTTTGAGAGATACACTCGCACACGCCATACAACTCCGAGTACGTGTATTTCTTGTACGCCTCATCCTTGTACAGAATCACCGCAACCCTGGATGGAAACTTGGCACAGGTTCGTACAAAAACATCATAGAATCCGCGTTTATATTTCATTTGTTTACATATAGCATACAAGATAATTTAATCGGAATAGTGCCTTAACTAAGCATGAAATAGCCGAATACTTGTTTCTCATGTCACATCTATTTCATAAATATATAACGAATTAGCTATTGTCGGGCACGGAAAAGAGAGTAAGTAAATAAAAACCGGACTAGTAAAACTTAAATTAAAATTTTGTTCAGCTGTTCTGTCTGTCTTCTGTAGCTGTCAATTTCAAGCTGACAGTTGACATAATATTGTTTGATAGGCTTTCTCACACGCTCGGATTGAGTGTGTTGATGGCTTATATCCTTTCGTCTATGGTGGAGCCAAAATCGGCCTTCTTATTGCCGTTAAAATTTAAGTTATAAATTAGACGAAGAACAGACAGTGTCGAACGCGATTGCCCAAACAATGTTTTTGTTAATGCCAATGGCCTTGATCGCGAGTGCATTGAAAGACACAGGCAGCAAATTAAAAACACGAACTCACCACAACACAGCGATGCGACTAAAACAAACGTTCTTTGAGTTATGTAAGCGTCCGCATTGGTTGAGCGACGGGCGACTAAAATTTGATTTTGTCGCTTAAATATTCAAACGTTCCGCAATGTACTAACGTGTCCGTATTGCATTTTTGTGAACAATTACAAGCGGCGGTATTTTGATTTATGTAAGGCGACGGCGATGCGACAGCGACGCGGTTTTAGTAACACTTTTCCTAATTAATACTTACTTGCATGGGTACTATCCCAAATTTACGTTCAACCTTTTTAATTTATTCTTGTTCATTTGGATTCTGCCATAGCATCCCAAAAATTACACCCACAACTGCAAAAAATCGCCGAGTGGCTCGAAAAATGGAGAATTAAGGCCAGTACAACAAAGTCGCTCCAAATAACATTTACGCTAAGAAAGGGCGATTGCCCCCCTGTGAGCTTACGCGGAGAGATACTTCCAAGCGAATCCTGTGTAAAATACCTAGGCCTTCACCTTGACAGGAGGTTGACATGGGCCAAACACATAAAGACAAAGAAGTACGAGGCCAACATACAATTTAAGCGTTTGCTATGGCTAATAGGAGGACAGTCTCCCCTGACACTCAGCAACAAACTTCTGGTTTATAAATGCATTATAAAACCAATCTGGACATATGGTATACAACTCTGGGGATCAGCCAGCAATTCCAACATTGAAATACTCCAAAGGTTCCAGAATATTGCCCTCAGAACAATAGCATGTGCACCCTGGTTCGCCCGAAACAAAGAGATACATGAATACCTAGATGTACCGACCATCAAAGAGGAAGTTAATAGATACTCAAAGATATACAAAGACAGACTTGCAAACCATGAAAATGAACTCGCTAGAAACTTATTAAACGCCAGTAACATTGTAAGACTCAAAAGATGGCAGATCTTGGAACTAGACCAGAGAGAATAAATTACACCCTCTCTTCATATAAAAGGAATGGCGGTTAATGGACCGCCACCTGTAAAAAGATTTAAATATTAAACCCAAACAATCTGATTATGGCTAAACAGCCGATGGCAGATAATCAACTGAAAAGACAAAAAAAAAAAAATCTTGTTCATTACTTGAAGTTCACAATTTACACAAAAGTAATATCTAAGTGTAATAACAGAAAACACAGCAAACAATTGAAATTCACTCTACTCCGAACTTGAATAACAAATAAAATGGTAACTATATTGCAGCGCGCGCATACCTAACGAAAAACACACGCAAATTTCCAAGGCAGCGACCATATCGACAAACAGCCAATAAATAAAAATCGGCGTATCATTAACGATTATCATTAATCATAAATGAAAAAAAATACCATAGCTGTCATCATCTCATCATAGGCCTGCTGTCCCGCTCGCTCGACGCTGCCACAACGAAACAGTTCGAACGATTTTTTTTAAATTTGGAATGTTCTACATCGCGCTATCAACATTTTCCTGATCACGTATATATACCCCCGACTATTTTATAGGGAGGCTGGACGGGGAGGAGGGCAGTGGATACGGCCGCGGGCCGCTAGCTACCCTCTACCTTCCTGCCACGAGCACTCTTTAGAGGCGAAGCCCGACACAGGGTATCGCGCTGCGCGCGCTGCTCTACCGTGCCTCGAGCACTCTTTAGAGTCGGGCGAAGCCCGACACAGGGTATCGCGCTGCGCGCGCTGCTCTACCGTGCCTCGAGCACTCTTTTGAGTCGGGCGAAGCCCGACACAGGGTAGCGCGCTGCGCGCGCTGCTCTACCGTGCCTCGAGCACTCTTTTGAGTCGGGCGAAGCCCGACACAGGGTAGCGCGCTGCGCGCGCTGCTCTACCGTGCCCCGAGCACTCTTTAGAGTCTTTAGAGTCGGGCGAAGCCGGACACAGGGTAGCGCGCTGCGCGCGCTGCTCTACCGTGCCCCGAGCACTCCTTAGATTCGCCCGACACAGGGTAGCGCGCTGCGCGCGCTGCTCTACCCAGCCCGAGCTCTTTTTAGAGTCGGGCGAAGCCCGACACAGGGTAGCGCGCTGCGCGCGCTGCTCTACCGTGCCCCGAGCACTCTTTAGAGTCGGGCGAAGCCCGACACAGGGTAGCGCGCTGCGCGCGCTGCTCTACCCAGCCCGAGCACTTTTTAGAGTCGGGCGAAGCCCGACACAGGGTAGCGCGCTGCGCGCGCTGCTCTACCGTGCCCCGAGCACTCTTTCGAGTCGGGCGAAGCCCGACACAGGGTAGCGCGCTGCGCGCTTACAGGGGCATATGTTACACTTATCTTAACTTGAAATTTCGAACATTATCACAATGGCATTTAGTCCAGATTTAATTACACCGAAAGTGTAACATAGAAGAACCCTGTAATGTTGGGCTAGCGATATATCGAAACAATAATGGTTTCATTTTCGGAACCCTTATTGAAGGCTCCTAAAAAACTAGAGTCTTTCCTCATGTCAATTGGCCAAGTAGATATTGAAATGGCCTGCCATAATGCCGAAAACGCATTGGTTTATAGACAGGGACACACTTTTACTTAGCTCGCCGGTATACTATAGGTAACTAAACATCTTTTACCTACGTGCGAAATCGAAAAATCCTTTTGAGATAGTTAGGTACCCGTCGCATGTTTGGAATATGTATAAAATAACCTAGCTTATATAAATAACGACAACTCACGTTATGTGGTTTTAAAAAATATAAGTATTTTATGTTGTATAAAAGTAGAGATACCTACACGAGCAGGGAGTTTTTTTATAAAGATAATTGTTGGAATACTATTAGTGTTCCAGGTTGGTAAAGGATATTTTGTAAATGTTGCGCCAAGGCTCTGCGGAACTGACCTAAAATGCGTTCGGCAAATGTGCGGGCCAATCAATTAGGGGCGGTCAGCGATCTGCCGGAAAAGAGGGCAGCGCGCGCGCTCTCGAGGAAAGTCGGGAAATGGCGGTGGCGCGCGGCGGGCGGGGCGCGGCGGCGGGGGAGGCGGGGGAGGACTTGGAGGGTGCGTGAAGGCGCTTGCATCGATCGCGCGGGGCGACCGGCGGCGGCCGCTCAGTCCGCCGGGACGGCCGGCGAGAGCGCGCGTGTGATGCGCCACCGCTGAGATGGCCGGCGCTCGGGCGCTCGTGGCCGCCTGCTGCTGGTGGTGGTGGCTTACGATTGCGGCCGGTAAGTACCCCAACACACACTATTATCGCTCCCCACTCATCCGTCTGTGAAAATTCAGCGTGTGCCATTTGTACCGCTCGACCCTCATGGCTGAGCTTAAGAGGATTACCACTGTGAATACGGCTCAAGAGTTGAGGTGAGGTAGAGGCGGTGTGCGGCGCGCCTGTCAGCCGCATAACCCGATCAGCTGATTTCGGGGCCGATTCGCCTTGACTGATACGTTTGGTCTGGCGCCGGTTTTCCAGTTTTTCTTATAGGTTCACGAAGAACTTACGTCGCGTGTGCTTTATCCGCGATCACCCCTCATAATTAAGGTGTCGTCACATGGGTTGTTTATGCCTAGTAGGTATGTTACTTTCTAATATTTTAATTCACCCTCGAGAATACTTTTAGTGCAGCATGGAAAACGTCGCGTTATTTATTTGAATAGTCCATTACTTTCAAAGTAACCGTAGTGTGTAAAAGATTAGGATTAAAAATGAAGGTATTCAAAAGTCTTTTCTGCCGGGGAACCCCCCGCGAGACACCGGTGCTGTAGACTCCGGCCTTGCGACGGTGGCGTCTGGTCCACTCATCAACCGTTGATATTACATAACGGCAGGCGGTGCCGGTGGCATGGTGTGACACATCTGTAAATATTGATCATAATCACGGCTTTGCTTAGGCAATGCATGATTCCACCTGTCCACTATTATGGCTCTGACCAATGCGACAAATATGGTTCGAAATGTCACTTAGTTCATTTGTTGCATTGTACACTTATGCATACTTAGTTAAGAAAATGAATAGTCTATTTATTCTTAAAAAATCTTTTGAAGAATAGGTACCTACTTATTTCCAAATAATATTAAGTATTTTCTTAATATCCTGCTTATAAATATACGCCTTGTAGTTAAGTACACGGAATTTCATTAATAATAGCTGTAGTCCACGGTAATAAGACCTTTGAACATAAATTTGAAAATTAGTGTTATCTACATAGATTTGCAGTGTAAATGCGCCAAGGTCCCAATAAGGTCATTGCCACGAAAGCTCAAGTCCCCTTTTAAAAGACTTCAACGCGTCCAGTGTCAAAGTTGAGGTCCACCCACTTAATGCACGGTTTTAATTTTAAGTACATAGGTATTCCGTAGCACAGTCGTAGGAGTCGTAGCATAAGCATTCGTTCTTAACAAGTCATACAATATACAGGGTGCTCGCGAGGAACCCGCATAATTTTAATGCTGAATTCCTGAGCATATTTAGAGTATTTAATGTTATGTAAAATTTCCTGTATTCGGCTTGGTTCCAGAGATAATTAACCTTTATTCGGAAAAAGTTTTTCGACGTAACTCGTCATAAAACTTCTTTTTGATTACAATGCTACCACAATGTGTTCTAATATTACCACACCTTTTGCCTGAAAATCAAAAAATAAGAATAGACTTGACGAAAAAACCTGTCCCTAAAAAAACATTTAAAAAATTAATTTTAACAAATAGTTGTTAGTTATGATAAAAAATATTGGAAATGTTAAAAAGTATTCAAAAAGTCTAAAAAAAATTTTTGTTTGTGGAATTTGACATTTGTTCTCATAATATTTTTTGGGTATTTTGATGTCTAGAATGCATAGTTAAAATCTTGCGGTTTCCTCGCGAGCACCCTGTATAGAAACATTAAGTCACTACTTTAACCTGCATGATTGCGGTTATTTTGTTGTTTACCGAATCTATCAGAACCCCCTTTTTTCAAGTCAGTTGATTATGTATTCTTAGTAGTTTTGATATTGCAGTGGACGGCACAAACTTGCCCATCTCTCTTAAAATTGTTAATATTTGAGCTTTCGCATAGTCAACATCAATATATACCTACTTTGTAGTGGTCACATTACTTTGGCTATTTGGGCTGCTATAAAGTATTTGACGCGGACTGTATGTACTGTATGTACCTATATTCCGATACCAGCACACAGATATTCCGTTTTTCGGTTTTATTTTATTAGGGTAGAAAAACTATCAGAGAGGTTCACGTAAAAGGTCACGCAAGACGCGCAGAATTTTCGTCACGTCTTCCGACCCCAATTGTATATAGTAGGTACCTACTGTCTGGCTTTTATTTAAGATAACACTACTTTATGAATTAAAATTCATAATTCTTTCGAATTAAATTACGATTTAAAAGCGTATCGCGAAACTCATTTTTCAGAAAATAGATGGCTAATACTCGTCGTTTTCGCACTATCATCATTCTCAGAATCTCAGTTCTCTTAAGAAACAACGTTAAGTACAAGTTAATTAATACCCATGAAATAAATAATGTCTATAGACTATACCTAATTCGTACCTACAGAAATTTATAAATTTACGTTTTAGCCTTCAGGTTCCAAAAATAATTTTCCAATTAGACGGTAGATAGATACCTACTTTTTTTGAGTTAACTACAGTATGTCATAGCATTATTTATTGAAATGCTCTCATAAATTATACATTTCCCATTTACACTCAGATATACATGTCATATCACATATTATTTGACCTTTTTTAAATCTTGAAGACCGATCGGTACTGTACATTACCTACTAAGTATAATAGTTTAGTCCCACGAACTAAAGTCCTCGATACAATCCAACGCCAATACAGTTAGTATTCCCCATGACCATTTGTGCATTTTTGTGTTAAGAATAGTCAGTTAACTGTATTAGTGTTTGTACCTAGGCCAGGTGCAAAATATGATGTAATACTTAACATGAATTATTACTTCAGATAACATATTCGTCAGTACGTAGATATTTAGACAATTATTTTCAGTTTTAATTAAAAGGGGGAGAACTGAATTTGTTTCTTTTATAAATACCAAATTGATAAACAAAAATTAATATTATAGCCTAAAATTAATAAGACAAGTAATTTTTCTTTTAAATTTGCGTAGATTTTAAATTTAATCCCCTTTGTACATAATGTAAAATATTGTCAGGATTTAATTATAATTTTACGATTTTCCCAGAGCAAAAAGAAATGTATATATTTCAGGAAAATCTAAGATCACGTGTTGTAACTGAAAAGACGATGAAATATCTAAGATTACAATTTGAAAAATAATTGTATGCAAAAGTCTTAGTTTTTTGACTTCCGGAAGCGGTATTTTTTTATACCGAGTGGTATTTGTATGACCAATGATTAGCATAGCCGTGCGTATCTTATCACAAATCTGTTTGAAGAGTGTAGTTCATTGAAGATAGCGGCTACAAGAGATTTTATATCATTACAAGTAATGGCTTTGTTTACGTTTGTAAATAGCAACGCATAATCATGCCGATTTTGCTATGATTCATATTTATATGTTTTTTATGGAAAAAGTCTAATTATTATTTAAATATTTGCATCTCCCACGCTCTACCGGAATTCGGATAGGAGGCGTATAGCACACAATATACCGAAGAAATAATTCCAAGTCCACCAACGCCAGAGGCGGGATTTCAATTTGAACTATAATGCCCAGCTTTCACGGCTGAAGCTTAGGCTTTTACCACTCGAGCTCGACTCTAATATTTATTAAATATAAATAGTAGTGTTACTGCGTATTACATGTGAGTTCAACCGTTTAGTTATGATATAATATAATGTGAACTTTAAATGTATTGAAAGATATTTCTTATTTATTTCGTAGACAAGCCTTCATATAATAGACTAGAAAGCTGTAGCGTAGATCAATTATCAATGTATATGGTACTAAATACATTCAATTAATATAAAGGCTATATTTAAGAACTGATAAATGTCATCCACATTAGGCCCTTGGCCCTCGTGATAACAAAATTCTTACGAATAATCAGAGCCTTACCATGTTATGGATAGCCACATGGCTAAAATAGTACATTACGACACAAGTGCGAAAAACATCAAATTCGAAACGCGTGGCGATGTTTTAAAACACGACCGAATGGAGTGTTTTAAATCGTCACGAGTTACAAATTTCCTTTTTGCACTTGTCTCGTACGACGTTTTTTAGTACAGTAGATGGCCTTCCGAAGTTTTGGATCTGACGTAAAATAAGCCACTTCTCGCACTAGCGCGTAAAAAACCGGCCAAGTGCGAGTCGGACTGGCGCGCAAAGGGTTCCGTACCATTATCAATTTATTATTAAAAAAATACAGTTAAATCAACCTACCTCAAAAACTATAGGAGATAATTTTATCAAACCAAAAATCGTTGATAGAGTTTATTAATGTGCATAACATATATTTTTTTCAGAATTTTATATCGCGTAGTTTAAAAAATAGAGGGGGGGGACACATTTTTCAGACTTAGATACCTGATATCTCGAAAACGATTTGCTTAAATAAAAATGTGATGTATAAACCTTCATATCATTTTCAAAGACCTTTCTATTAATACCCCACACGCTTATGTACAACTAAAAAAAAAATTCTATCCCTCAGTTACATGTATGGAGGGCCCCCACCCCAATGGTTTTTTTTTACAATTTAGTATCACATTCCTGTAGCGGTTCATACAACACATATCCTTACCAAATTTCGTTACTGTAGCATTTATAGTTTCCGAGTAAATTGGCTGTGACAGACGGACAGACGGACAGACGGACATGACGAATCTATAAGGGTTCCGTTTTTGCCATTTTGGCTACGGAACCATAAAAAGGCACCATCTGTACTAAAATAATAATTAATAATTTCGATGCAAGGTTTCCCTTTTTAATCCACTGTACCCCAATATGAATTGATCAGGTAGGTAGGTATATACATATAAAAATATGTATAAATTATTAATTTAGAAATTTTTCCAAAAACATAGAGGTACTTTTACGAGCACGCCAAACATTGCACGAACGGCACTGTGGACGGTGGCTGCGGACGAGACCTACCAACTGTCAATTTTTATTCTAAGGCTTGAGATTATAACTAGTTGGACTCACGAAAGAGTGTTAAGGTGGATTTACACCAAACGAGCGAATGCTCATTCTATCCCCCACAATAAGAAATCAATGAATTTCGACAAATTAAGGTGCGATCAAACTAAACGAGCATTCGCTGTTCTAACCTCCCACTCTACGAATTTCGATCGGTACACAAAACGTGATTGGTTGATTTCGTAGAACGGGCGCTAGAACAGCGAATGCTCTTTTGGTTTAAACGCACCTTTACCTTTCGTGTAGCGCACGAATCGTAGAGCACCTTTAAAGCAACAACGCGCCAAGTTCTAGGCGTTATTCTTGTAGAGATAATATATAAAAATTATAAAAAATCGACCAAGAATATGTCAGGCCATGCTCAGTGTAGGGTTCCGTAGTTATTCAAAAACGGCTAAGCCGATTATGTTCAAAATAGTTTTATCTTAAAGTTTTGTATAAGCCCATGATTTTCCATATTTTTTGGACCCATGGATGAAAAGTCAGAGGGACACATTTTTTTAAATTCTGAAGCGGTTAACTTTGAATAAAAAAGAAATTTTCTTTTGGGGACCCTTATTCTTTTTGAAAGACCTATTCAACGATAGGTACCCAAATCTATAGGATTACACAAAAAAAACGCCCCCACTTTACTACTAGGGGAGGTACCCGATTTTTTTTATTTTTTTTTATCACTTTGTCGACGTGATACCTACCTGTACCAAATTGTAAATTTCTAGTACTATCGGCTACTGAGGTATGCTGCGGACAGACGGACAGATGGATATGGCGAAATTATAAGGGTTCTTTCTTTACTACGGAACCCTAAAAACCGACCAATGCGAATTCGACTCGCGTGGAAAGGGTTATACTCGTACGTTATACGTAAGGGAAAGGGAGTACGCCGTACGTTCATGAATATTGAGATTTTCTATGATATTTTAAAATACTTTAGACTTCTTATAGGTTTTCCTGTAAACTATACCTAAGGAACTATTTTCTGTATTTTTTGCAAAATATTAAGCATAGTAGTTTTCATTTTTCTAATTCACTTACCCCAAAGTAGCTCTCATATTTAAAATTCATTTATTTGACGTTCCACTTCCATCGTTGGGTCGGGTCGCCAACTTACATATATGTATGTGTGCCTTTCAAGTCAATCGGTCATGTAGTTTCGAACAAATCGTCTGTAACTGAGGGTGCAGGACAGACAGACACGCGAGTGATCCTATAAAGGTTCTGTTTCTGGTGTCTTTTAAGGTACGGAACCTAAAAAGATTCATTGTGGTCCGTGATCCATTGTGAGTACTACGACCCACTCTCCCCTATTTCAGTTACGCAGATTTATTATTATGCCGGTAGACGATATGCTAAATCTGTTATATATATTATGTGTTAGTCGTATTCATCGAGAAATATTAAAATGAATACCCGTAAGGAAAATCTGTAATCTATAACTCTTATGTCAGAAAGAAAGATTGCTTACGATTCGTATGTACAATAACGAAAGTAAAGAAAGAAAGAAATATGCAGAGGTAACACGATTGATATTTTTTCCAGTTAAACATTTTCTTGGAAGTGAGCCGGCGTGAGAACGCTGGCTTGTCGAAACAAAATAAATACAAACACAATAATTCCGTCTCAGCTATCCGCTATTGCCGTTATCGATCTATTGACACTATCGTCTCTGGATGCCTGGGATCCCTCTCTGTTATGTCATAATGTTATAAATCAGTTCACAAATTAACACAGATATGCATAGTACCTATACATAGTTTTATTGGTAACCTAAAATGCAGGTATGGTAGAGTCTGTTTTCTTTTTGGTTATTTTTAATGATGAAAAATATATTATAATATTCATTTTTTTATTTTTAATATATATAGGTACGTATTATATTTTAGAATAATAATTTTTAGGCTTTTTAGGGTTCCGTAGCCCAAATGACAAAAACGGAACCCTTATAGTTTCGCCATCCGCAGCATAGCTCCTTTGCCGTCAGTACTAGAAATTTGCAATTTGGTACAGGCCCCAATTTCACCACATTGACAAGTGCTACAATTGTAAATTTACTGTTTCTCTAATCGGGGCGTCTCTAGGCTACAGTTACCGTTTACTATCGGAAGGGCCGTGCGTATGTTTGCCACTACCAACATAAAATTTAGTGCAGGAAATTTAATAAATCAGCAGTAAATAACAACTTTTTTGCGAAGCAAAACTACAATTGTCACAAAAACACGACAATAGGGATGATGACTGTAGTTAAAATAAATTATTTAACATTATGCACGACATAAAACACGAAGAAATTATTACTAAGATGTAGATTGCAGTAATTTTTGTACAGAACTTCTATTTAACAAATTGAAAAGAACTTTTCCCCTCACTAGCTCGTAAAGCGCTCGTTTATCGTTTAATACGAGCGGGTAAAAACGCTTTTTACACACTTGTGAATAAAGTAATTTGACATTGCTCTAATTCCTATAGCCCCCTACTGCCTAGTATAAGTGGATCTGTATGACCGTAGTAAACATGCGCAATCGGAGCTCACATGTTAAATTGGTCGTTCTCATGGGTGACTTTGTAAGCCATTGGCTATATTTAAGTAACTCTATTCTACGATACGTTTCGACATTGAGTTTTAAATGGTTTTTTTAAGTTAATTTACATTTGGATGAGATTTATAATCATATTTCCTCGCTATAGTGAGGGGAAAAAAGTTGTATTACACTTGGCGGCAAAGTTTGTTCAACTCTCGTGCCTTGAGACCTTCGCAATGCTCAAGATTCCAGTTTTTGAACCACTCGCTACGCTCGTGGCTCAATTTTGGAATCTTTCGCTAGCTCAGGTCTCAATATTGGCACGACAGTTAAACAACAACTTTGCCCCCTTGTATAATAAATAACTATAAAAGGGTAGGTCATTTGGCAGTACTCAAACGTGACGTCACTTTTGAGTATTTCATATAAAATTCCATAGTGGTATGGTAGTGGTGATCGTTTTGACAGTTCGATAAAAGATGCTGATTTGACTTGCCAGTCATCATGCCTATTGTAGCGAAATTACGGCATATGCCGAACCTCATGTCGAGATTGAATAAGAATTGTACGAAACCTTTCGACAATTGTTACGGGTTTCAGAAAATTAAAAGTAGTTTATTAACGATTTAATAACGTTATTAGTAATAATTTAATGTTGGTGGCAAACAAGCACATTGGACCGTCCGATAGTAAGCGGTAGCAGTAGCCTACGGAGGCCTGTGACGTCAGTAACGGTGATATTTTACAATTGTCACACTTGTAATTATGGTGAAATAGGCCACAGGTATACATATCAATTAAGCCGACTAAATGGTAGAATAAAATGTAGAAAATTTTGTTTGCTTTGCTGTAAACCTATAGTATGGGCTATCATTGAATAGGTCTTTGAATTACCAAATTAAAAATTTTAAAAACCGACTTCAACCGGTTTCTCCAAGATTCCCGATTTGTTTCTATCATTGGTTTCCTCAAATCCTACTTTCTGAATGCAAATTCTTGTAAATGAATGAAAATTACCAAAAGCGCCATACATGTACCTATAACAATTGAAGAGATCCCTCGATTTCTCCAAGATCCCATCATCAGACCGCAACTTGGTGCCAACGGGACCATCTCGGGGTAATACACGTTCGATCACAAAAAGAAATTTTAAAATCGGTTCACTATTCTCGGAGATATCGGGTAACATACATACAACAAAAAAAAAAAAAAATTCAGTCGAATTGAGAACCTCCTCCTTTTTTGAAGTCGGTTAAAAAGAATAAGGGTCTTGAAAGACATTTTTTTTTCTTAAATCAATATTTTCGGAGATAACCGCTCCAGCAGAAAAAAAATAGTCCCCCCCCTCTAATTATTGATCCGTAAATCCAAAAAATATGAAAAAAATCATGAAAAGTGGGCTTATAGAATACTTAAAAATAAAACTATTTCGAACATAATCGGCCCAGCCGTTTTTGAATAACTACGACTTTTCTTGCTATGGAATAACTACAACTTACCCCCTCAGCGGCGAAAACATATATTATTACTACGTAAAGGAATATAACACGAACACGGACTCTTGAGGAGTTTTAAAATCAGCTTCGTTACTTGATTCACTCATATTAAGCACAGTATTTAGATTATAAATTACATATCCTGATGTTTCAGGCATGACGTTACATGACCACAGGTCGCAGGCAGCTGATCTTGATTATTCACTTCTAGGCTACGTGGTCCTAGCCTAGAATTGTATAATCAAGATCAAGTGCGGGTAGTTTGAAAAACTCGCCCAGCTCGAAGTTATTGAAACATTTTCTCGCCATTCTGCCTGCGACCACGGGTGTAACGTTATGTCCGAAACGTCAGGATATAATTAAAAGTAAGTTAACGCGATTAAGACTTGTTGTCTTTAAAATATGAAGCGTAAAAATAGTAAAATACACAACTTTCAGAGCGTTCTGTTATAATTATAGTGAATGAGAATTATTTAGTGACTATATGTGCAACTACAGTAATACGTCAACATCGTGGAGTTAACTTACTTACTACTTGGAGTTAAGGATATTATGTGACATAAATGAAATTCGTAACATGTGTCCATTTAAAGCACTCCCTTCGGTCGTGCTTTAATTTATCTCCACTCGTTTCGTACTTGTATCATGACACTATTCAATTCTATTCTAACGCATTGTCCAGACAAATGGCGTGCTCTCCTATCTGAGGCCAAGACAAGGACTCTCTTTGGGTCCCCGAGCCAAACTAGTTAGTTAATTATAAAATAATTATGTATTAAGGGAATTTTTGCTTCTTTAGCTTCTTCTTTAGAAAGACGTCTCTAACTCAATCATAACATTTAAAAAATTCTAAATTAACAAATATAGTTTAACAAAAAGAAAACATACTGCTTTGTTAAGTGGACCCATTCCTACATTATTTGCTCTTTTAGGCGCTATGATGGTGGGTAAGTAATAAACTTATGAATTTCTGATCTAGTTAACAAATGGAGGAGGTACCTTTATATGTAAACGAATTACAAGTCTTGTAACAGTCACATTAAGCCAGTTTGAAACAGACTAAATTCATAATTCTGATTTGGGGCAGATCGGCCTTAGTTTCAATTTGGCGGTAGGTACAGTCGACGTCAAAGATATCGTTACGAGTTAAGTGCCAAAAATATGTTTACACGACTTTATTGCCTAGACATTAAGGCCGTGTAAATATATTTTTGGCACCTAAACCGTAACGATATCTTTGACGTCGACTGTACATAGTCGTACTAACGCAGGTACTTAATTTATGCTGAGGGAATCTAGATACTTATATAATATAAGTTACATAAGTTTGGGGTATCATTCCAATATCCTTCTTATTTATTAATTAAAGCATTAGTGCGCTGTACAGAAATTTACAAATAGCCAACTTAATGCGTTAAGGTATTGTCTAGTTTTTGTCCACTCAACGTTACTAAAATTATTGAATTATGTACCTATTTGGATGATAGCAGGTCTTTAAACCTTGATCCAATTTATTATACTGTGCCTTTATGTAGAAATAATAAATAGGACAAAAAGTTAGCAGTTCGCAGTATTCGTAGTGCGGAGGCGCTATTGGGGGTAATAAAACGAGGTTGATCGATTTGCCAGACGTAGATGTGGTTGTAAAATATGAAATCGATTCGTTTATTGTGGCCATTAAACGAAAACGAAATATCTTTCGTATATAAAAAAACGGAACGCAGTGGAGGTACGCAGTGGCAAGTGTAGGTACGCAGTGGGTAGGTGTAGGCAATTATATGCATTTCAAACAGTGATTGCGTATACTGTCCCACTTACATTTTCCCCACGTTAAGGTTTGGACAAATATTTATTAATTATTTAATAAATATACATAAATATTATATAGTTATCAATAACCAATGATGAGAACGAATTTAGAGCTGCTTTGTGATGAAAAATAGGTACTTATTTTATTTTGGTTCTAAGCACAGCTTATTTCATTAGCATAAGAACTGCTGACATTACTATGGTTTTTCTAAGAATATATTCTAAGGAGATTGAGAAGTTCGACGACCCACAATTTGAAATGCAGAAAAGGGTAGTTTGCGTGTTACAGCACCCACCCACCCTCACAATGTTTCGAGACGGACTTTTCCTTTCAATATTAGTATTTATGTATTCATCGTGGACCGAGCGATAACCAGTAACATTTTATAAAAAATGTACCTATAAAAACCTATAAGAAAATGAAACCTATAAGAAGTGTATCGATTTGTGTTGTCATTAAGTATATTAGTTGTTAACTAATTTTGACTTTAACAATGAAATAATAAAGGACTGAAAATGTCGATTTTGTTCCCTAATATTTCGACCAGTACCACCGGTACTGTTTTATTTATGTTTACAAATGTGTGTAGGAGGTGTATATGTAGTACATGTACATAGATGTGTAATATGAGAAAAAATGTAAATTTATATTAGTTACATATTGATTATTATAATACTCAAAATAATCTCAAACGAAATAGTTCGTTTATAAAAAAATTGCATTGTAAAATTTTATATACAAAATACTGTATAATATAGTATAGCCAGAGATTATTTAGTTTAAGTAGATATATCAGCACCATACATTAAAATGCATCCACCTGAAATGTCGTCACTACTAGACGGCGCCACGGTTGTTCGTGAGCATGGCATACAGATGGCTCTGAAACAGTATATACACTACCTTTGTTGTTCGTCCATTGGCACAGATGGCTCTGAAACAGTATACACTACCTTGCCACAAACGAAATGCATGATCACTTGCAACACATAGCATATTTTGCCGTACCACGATATAGGGAGGTTGGTAATGTGGTTCATGCGTTCGGCTGTGAAGCAGTGGTACCAGGTTCAAATCCTAACTATACGCGCTGAAAATGTTCTTTTATTTATTTTTTTACAAACTTTGTTTTTTTATTTTTTTGTTGCGCATAATCTTTGATTTTGTAAAAACAGTGTTTTACAAGGTGCAAACGGGCGGGTTTTTATTTTGTTGTCGTTTTATAAAATTTTCCATATATGGACTTTTATACATTTTTTCTAATCAGAATCACGAGCTCTTTCGTTTCGTTTTATAGTTATACAAAGTGATCATAGATCCGATAGATACATACGTATACATACAGGGTGTTACATACATAATTATACAGGGTGAAAATGAGTATACAGACGAACTTGAAGCGTGAAGAGTGTACCTAGTTATTCCTGACAGAGTTGGGTTATACTCATTTCTGACTAATTCGCATACGTTGAATACAATTTTCGGGTCCATTATGAGATCCAAGATGGCAGCAACTTATTTTTGCAATTTTCATCATTATACTCGTTTCTGACTAATTCGCATACGTTGAATACAATTTTCGGGTCCATTATGAGATCCAAGATGGCGGCAACTTATTTTTGCAATTTTCATCATTATACTCGTTTCTGACTAATTCGCATGCGTGGAATACGATTTTCGGGTCCATTCTAAGATTCAAGATGGCGGGAACTTTTTATTTTGCAATTTTCATCATTATACTCGTTTCCGACTAATTCGCATACGTGGAATACGATTTCCGGGTCCATTCTAAAATCCAAGATGGCGGGAACTTTTTTTTTGCAATTTTCATCATTATACTCGTTTCCGACTGATTCGCATACGTGGAATACGATTTCCGGGTCCATTCTAAAATCCAAGATGGCGGGAACTTTTTTTTTGCAATTTTCATCATTATACTCGTTTCAGACTAATACCTACTAATAATTTCCGAGTCCATTCTAAAATCCAAGATGGCGGGACCTTTTTTTTTGCAATTTTCATCATTATACTCGTTTCCGACTAATTCGCATACGTGGAATACGATTTCCGAGTCCATTCTAAAATCCAAGATGGCGGGACCTTTTTTTGCGATTTTCATCATTATACTCGTTTCTGACTAATTCGCATACGTGGAATATCTTTTTTGGTTCCATTCTAAGGTCCAAGATGGCGGGAACTTTTTTTTTGCAATTTTCATCATTATACTCCTTTCCGACGAATTCGCATAAGTGGAATACGATTTCCGAGACCATTCTAAAATCCAAGATGGCGGGAACTTTTTTTTGTAATTTTCATCATTATACTCGTTTCTTACTAATTCACATACGTGGAATATCATTTTTGGGTCCATTCTAAGATCCAAGATGGCGGTAACTTTTTTTTTGCAATTTTCATCATTATACTCGTTTCTGACTAATTCGCATACGTGGAATACGATTCCCGAGTCCATTCTAAAATCCAAGATAGCGGGAACTTTTTTTGCAATTATCATCATTGTACTCGTTTCTAATTCGCATACGTGTAATACGATCTCCGGGTCCATTCTTCGATCCAAGATGGCGGGTACTTTTTTTTTGAAATTTTCATCATTATACTCGTTTCTGACTAATTCGCATACGTGCAATACAATTTCCGGGTCCATTCTGAGATCCAAGATGGCGGGAACATTTTTCTTGCAATTTTCATCATTATACTCGTTTCTGACTAATTCGCATA
>JALPQI010006285.1:0-62150 GCA_025490895.1 Thaumatotibia leucotreta
TGTACAAAGGCGAACTTATCCCAGCAAGGGATCTCTTCCAGTTAACCTTTGAGCGATTGAGAGGAAAAGTATATTAACAGAGACAAACCAGCACTATGCAAAAAGCTAACTAAATATATATATATGTACACCAAATAAATATATGTACACTAAATATATAATATATATGTACACTAAATATATATATGTATAGTATGTCCCTTGGTGAAATTTTCTTTCCTTTTTTCCATAATATCGGTATGGCCTTTACAATGCCTCCCAAATGGTTTCTTACCGTCTAAAGTCCTTGATTTCCTTCAGATCCTATCTAAAAAGATTTCTCTCTAGTCATATAATTTATTCAAGTCACAGCGCTTTGTTTTTTATCTGCCTAAGTACGTACGTGACTTCAGCCTAGGACGAAATAATTGGTAACATGAGTGACCTTCCCAGATAACCAATTTACGTGGTAAATGGTTACCATAGTACTGAACTTATTAGATATATAACCGGACATATACTTATCATATCGATATATTTCACAAAGGATGTTGAGATGCAAGTTCTGTTTTAAATCGGTCATTATTCGGTACCTGTGTGAATAACTGAATAAATAATAAAAGTAAGTTTAATTTTTATAATACTTGCTATGTTGTTACTCGTATATTGCATAGTTATTGTTTTAGAGAAGCTAAAGGTAAATCTAGATACATATTTATTTAATGTACCTATTTGAAGGCTGGTAATGTACCTATATACCTAATTAGCACAAATTAATGATCTATCTATTATATTCAATTCAAATAGAATCTTGCCGATTTTCTCACGTATAAGTAACTCTTGTTTTCTTTTAATTTTAAAATAAATAACATCCAAAATTCAGTTCTAACATGGACAATTAGACACAATTTCAACAATGTATCTGTCGATACGAACTCGAAATTTAAATACCTACGTCTTTTCATAGACATACCATACCTACTAACTTTTTCGACGCCATGTCAATCAGACGCCACATCTCCAAAGTGGGAAAACTGAATTTGAACTTTACGCATGTGCGTGTTGGTCTATATTGCTCTGTGGACCCTGACTTATATATCGGTCTTTGGCGGTTAACCTGCGGTGCCGATATATTGGTCGTTGGCATCCAAAAGATTAAACATCAACCGGTCTTCACCAAACGCAGCCAATATCCACTATCCACTACAAAACGAGTTCTCTTGTTCCCATTATCACATGATGACCTAATGAAATAATGAGACCATGATTCAAACTTAACCAAATTTATTTTGCATATGTCTGATAAATGTCTGGATAAGCGAAAGTACGTCAGCCAATTAGTCAGTACTTAGTCAACGCATTGCACCACAAAGAGAATCCCCGACTAAAACAAAAGTTGCGAAATACGAGTATCGCGGAAATCGCATGTCGCGCCGGGTCGTCCCCGCTCCTGTATGGTCTATGGTCTCTTTGCCTACTTTACAAGTTTGTATGGATGTTGGTTGGTGGCTTTTGTTAACAATAAAGGTAATTCATACACAAAATAGATCTGATGTTAAAAAGCATTCTACCTTTCCTGTCAATATTTGAAAAGTCTGTTTGAAATCAATCCGTTTGCAGTATATTCCTTGAAATATTAGAACTCACTGTAGCTTGGCCTTAAGAACGAATAGGCTTTATAGTTTTACTGTAGTTAGATGAATAGAAAAGAAACTACTTGTAACGTAAGTTTGAAAGTTGTCTTTATTAAGGAGGAGACTGCAGAACATAAAATCATTTTCTGTATTTTTTACAGTGCAGGAAGTTAGTAGTAGACATTACGAATGTTATGTGTCCATTACAAAATAATCTCCTGTAAAGAGCATTAAGGGATAGCTGATATCTTATCCCTTATCGTTATCGCGTAACCTTGTGTAAATATTGTATGTTGAAGCATAGTGAATTTAGTATCGTAAATATTTTGCTTATTATAAATTCGTTTAGAGTAACGGTAGAAACTTAGGTACGTTATCTGAACTACCATGCGTACGTATCATCTAAAATTTTTATTTGCCATTTTTTTCACTGCCAAAAGCTGTTACACGTAATTTATCTTCGTAGATACCTAACACAATTATGACGATAAATATTGAAGCCAAAACCAAAACTGTGTAGGTACCTATAATTAATTTTCATCACACTTGCTGTCTAAGCGCGCCATTGCTTGCGCGCGTAGCGGGAGTAATAGAAAAGTGAAATTCCCTAGGGAGTAATAGAAATGTCAGTACGCCATTTAATAATATTATGTCTTAAAACTTGTTTTTTGGTTGGCAAGTGTGATGAAAAACATTGTATGCATCACGGTCGGTAAGCGGAATACTAACTCGAGCCATAAAAGCCCTCCGCCTGACGGCGTCGGGCTTCTAACACTCTCGTTAGTAATTCCGGACTTACCTCCCTTGATGCACAATGTACTATTATTTGCTATCGACCTAGTTGATTATTTTATTCCGATGTCAATTTAATTTACACATTTAATATTTTGTCTGTCTGTATTAAGGCACAAAGATCGTTTCTGAAGTTACATATTAACATAGTAGTTAAATATGTAGTTATGTTGTAATGTATTCCTGGTTTCCTGCGAACTACATCGATTTCTAATATTTTACAATAGATACCTACTTGTCACTGTAAATTCTATTGTTCCTTAGAACGGCGGCCTTCTTATCTCATCAACAAACGTGTCCCAGAAAATAAAAATGAAACGAAGAATTACTTAGAAGCGGCGAGACGTAGGTAAAGATTTGTCATTATTGAATACCGTATGCTAGTAAAAGAGACTGTTCGGAAAGTATAGGCACGTGAAATATTTGCACTGGTGTGATTTGCTGCAGATGCCTACATTTTCTAAAAAAGTTGCTAGTTTAGTATTAGTTAGTTACATTACAAAAATAATACTCGAAACATTTGAGCAGGTAGGCTTAAGAAGCTAACAATTAATTCTTATATAGTGAATAACACTGCAGGACATTCCTATGAATTGATGATGATTCGTTTAATATGGACCCACGTCGCTCCGTTGCGTCCACTCCGTTTGTACTCCAGCCTGGATTACACCTGTGAGCTTTTACGTAAATTGTAGAGACGGAGGCATACTGAGGAATGAGGGGTGAATATCACAATCTCATTTCTCTCTATAACTTACGTAAGAGCATGCAGATGTAATCCTGGCCTTATATTACACTAAGGGTGGAGACACATTCAGCATACGCATTTTGTCTAATGAAATTGGCAGTTTAGTATGAAACGTGTAAGCATGCGTACGCGTGTGGAAAGCTGGACGCGGTCCCATACTAAACGATATTTTCTATAGACGAAATGCGTACGCATGCTGATAAATGTATCTTCACCCAAAGACGACAACGATAGTGTCTCGCTGGCGATATAGACAACTGTCACTGTCTTATCAATACAGTTAGACTATGACAGATTTCCTCACGAGACACTCTCGCCCTACACTTGTCCCTGCTGATACCCTTCCATTCCACCCCAGGATCCAAGATACCGAAGTCCCCAATCCTCCCCCAGCCAGCGTAAGACAAACGAGTGTCGCGCACGCATCAAATGGGCGCCATGATACAGACCAAACCTCGACTCCGACACGTGGGTAATATCATGAGTAATTGAGTATTAGATGAATTTATTTATTTATTTATTTAAAACCTTTGGGAAACAAACAGCCAAAACAAAACATGTAGATAAATCAGATTACACATACACAAGCCACACAGTTTCCACTAATGAGTAGTAACAGTTATATTGCGCTAAACAATACCATTACATAATCCACATAATTATGCAATTCATCAATCCATGCTCTCGGTAATGATGTATACGACTTAGATAGCGGTATAGGCATTTACGATAATTTTACTATACTTAGTGCTGTTTTTTTCAATCCCCAGTTAACAGTATCTGTCAAATAATTGTTAGCTTTAACCTTTTTTGACTGAGATAAGGATGGTAATAATTTTAACTAACTAACTACTTTTAACTGAGGATTGAAAAATCAGCTCGTAGTCTCATTAGTACCTATCTCAATACATGTCTATAAGTATGTAGAGATAATAAGTCTGCATAGATCATGTAGATTACTTCGTAGATAATGGAAATGGTCGTAGATTTGGAATGGCTTTTTTCATAAAACGCAACCTATTTTTGGACAAAAATACTCCACTGACTTTCTAATTCTAGGTACGTTTTTAACAAATTTTCCAGAGATTTGCAGGTAGCAGAATAACTTAGTTATAAAATTGTCAACCTATGTCAATAGAATCAATAGTCTGGGTCGAAATTCGACATTTTCTTATCAATATTATCATCATCAATACATTTTGCACTTACACATTTCATGATAATTAAGGCATTAGCTTGAAATAGGGCGTAGTATGTAGTACTTAGGTGTTAATTATATCCATAAAACGGTTACACCGAGCTAGTCTAAGAACAGTGAATGTACATGTACAAACGCCAATAATTTGATCATATGTAATCCTTATTACAATGCTCTTAAAGTGCACAGATGGTCAGTTAACTCTGGCTAACAACAATAATGACAGTGGGTGGGTCTTATGTCTTTGCAATAAGGTTTAAATTATCAGATGGAAGATGTATTTCCACAAGTTTAGCATTGTTCGCGATTCTGTAAATATTGCTCGCTCCCTTTTACGGCTGATATTAAGTACGTGATACATTTTCTAGAAACGAATTGAAGAGAACTTACGAATATACGAATATTTTTTGTTGCCATGCAATACTACGGTAAATTACCGAGTGATTTTGTCCCGATTTTTTTTATTAATAATTGTTAGTTATATGTCATTAGGTATAAGTCGTAAACATGTTTCAGACTTCCTAAGGGTCTGGTGGCTTATGATGGTCCCGTTTTATCTATTTATCGTGCAACGCATTACTTTCGCACCTACATACTTGTTAGAACCTGACAGCAACAACGACAAACTATTAAACACGGTACCATCATAAGCCTACTGGTCTCCCCAAATTAATCGACGCAGAATCGGCTTAAGCCGGGCGAAAAGTTCTTTATACCGATGGCATAAGAGCGAAAACGATGTCGGTCGGTATCGTAAAAACAATCTTATCATATTTGTAGAACATGTTACAATATATTGTATTTGTAGACTAATCCTTACTATTCACACGGTAAATCCTTTAAGTTTTCCCCGTCGCCGTCTACGTAAAAACCAGTTTTAAACTTCTTGACTCGATGGCAGGATCGAATGATTTGCATAAGCCACTGCACATTCTTCTAGACCTTATTATTTGCAAATGTTACCACCATTTGATTTAGTGTGAGATGCGATTGCACATTTTCTGTACTCATCCCATTTTTCGGTTTTATGGTGGTCCCTTAACCTCCTGACTATAGATTTAGGCTTTAAGTCCTTCATTCATACGCTCTTTAATTTCTTTATAGACATACAGGTTTTCGTATTTCTTGAATGGAAGAGCAACTGGTAAATTTCAATTATTTCAAAGGTTTTTCGTACGTAATTTCCGTCAATAGTCATTCGTATTAGCAAGTTGGAAATTGTATTAATAATCTGGCACGTCCTTAATTCCCTCTCAAGTAATAAAAACATTTATATCTATCTGGTGCGATTAAAAATATAATAATGAAAGTGTGTCCAGCTTTCAACCGTTATGTTTTTAGTCAAAAAATACCACATTGTCACTTGCTATAAGGATGCCTGACAGAATTATTTTTATACACCTACAATTATATTTCGTTTCTTATAATTTAATGGTAAACGTCATTGTACGTTTTGATTTGAACCACATATTCCCTTAACGCGAGATGGCTCTTAGAATCCCGTGAAAGAACGAATCACATGTCCAGATATTTGCAGCCGTATCTCAGACTAACAACGTAACAACCAATAACCGACTTGCAGGATGTGTAAAAAACGTACAACAGAAGCTTTTCTAAGCTTACAAACAACATTGGACCGGTTCTCACGACCCGCGGCTTATTTCTCGAAAGCTTGTAACTTGTAATTACTACGTCCTTATCTAATTAATAGTGTTAAAAAGAGACTTCCACTTGTATTACAAGTTACAAGCTTTTGAGAAACGGGCCCCCGGTCAAGTTCAATAATATAAATAAACTGATGGTAACCAATGATATATAAGTAAAGATACGTTATACTCTAACAAAATGAGCGAAATAAATACTTCACATCATACATCTACAATTTATTGACAGTTGACATACACCTATCTTCATACTTCAAAATGCGTAAAAGAGATGGCAAAATACATTATACTCGTATTTAATAAATAAAAAAGAGACAACTAGCATTTGACAATCGCGCGTGAATTCTTTTATTGATAAACATTGTTTTATCTTTGTTACTCTCGGTCTTAAACAGCATAAGCTTGTCTTTTTCTCTAAGTCAGTCGAAAACGTCAAAATGGCGTCCTATTTATTTTCAATAAATAATAAAATTGAAAAAATATATAATTCAGTTTAATTGCGCATGATGTGTGATGCTAAGGGCATTTTTGCATTTTATTTTGTGGTTTTCACTATTGTATAACATAAAATGACATTTTAGGGCGCAGTTTATGTGATTTGCGAGAACTCTGCAGTGGTACACACCTCTCGGTGGTCTGGGTAGGACTAAGAGCGATTGTTAGAATTATCGCAATCTGAGCGCTTCAATTTTAGAGCCGGTGTAACATATCTTTACTTATTATATCATTGATGGTAACATCTGAACTCGTAAAAGCTCTTAGCGCTTAGTCACTTTTACTAATTAGAGTAGGTTAAGGGGAGATTAAATCTTTATTAGATTTTTTAATTTATCTTAATTTATATATCTTAATTTTTATATATATAATTTTATTTAAATCTTTATTAAATTTTTATTAGATAAAACCATTGGGTCATTCATTATTTATGTAGCTGCTTGAACGGAAGGCCTATTCTTGAAAGGATTCATTCAAGTTTATGTCATGCACTAGCAGCTAGTACTTACTACTTACACAAGGTGTAAAAACTCAAATCTATTACGTTGATCTCATAGTGTCACATGCCAAAGAACAGACATCACCTCCAATAATATTCCTCGGCGATAAATGACAATTTACAATTGTAACAATTATTTAGATTGTCATTGGTGACTAAGATGCGAAACATGTGAAGTCAAAAGTCAATTAACACCTAAAACTCTTTACCAAGAAAAAATCTTGCAACTACCAAGCCCCACATAACACGATATTATTGTTTACAAACTATGTTTTCATCATTATCAGAACGCCCGTACTAAGTTTACGATGTAAACTAACGGGATTCATACTTTCACTGTCTAACCGTAGTAACTATATATTAACATACCTATATTAAACACCCTTTTGACTCTACGTTACTAGTATCATTAGATAAATTACATACTACGAACGCCACTGACCATACCTAATCCTTATTACAATGAACTTAGGGTATACGATTGGTTAGTTACCTGTGTTGGTGATCTGATAATCGACCAGTAGCGCTGCCCAGCGACCACTTTATCAAATGTTAAGTTAGATGAGTGGACGATTGGACATTGCGCAGGATTCTGTGATCTGCAGCTGGTTTTGTTAGTTCAGAGTTTCTCACATAGATGGCGCTTGCGGGAAGAGAAAGATTGTATAAGGGCTATAAGAGCTTTTCTCTAAATCAATGTAATCAATCATCAATACAGACGTAATTTAAAGAAACATTGATACTATCAAATTATCATACATAGTATATTGTACATGGTTGACGCTCAAAGCTTAGGGTATGTACAGATTTAGGGGTGCATGTAGGTAGTAGGTACAATATTAAACAATTGGCGTAACGAAACGTTGGGAAGCCCTAATGATACATTACAGTGCTGAATATGTATTGTGGTGACACTCGTGAAGTCATCAAACAAACTAGAACTTAAACATTAGATTTCATGTCCTGCTCAAAGTATTTCAAAGGCCGGCATGAACTGACATTTTGAATAATACAACATGTCAAAGAGCAGGTGCAATTTGTCATTCATTAAACTGTTAACCGGGCAATTTGGAGTCGACTCATGCAAGATAAAACCAACAAAGGGACGGATTATTTACAACAATGGTCCTTAAGTAATTTTAATACAGTTCAAAATCGGTTGTGAAAACGACATGGTTAAAGGCTAATTGGCTTTACCTTTTACAAGGATAAGTACTTAATTAATGTAAGAATGGGTTATACAATAGGTTTAATCTTGATATCTAAGAACATTTTAGTAGGAAAATTTGTTATTAAAAACTTAAAATTATTATTGTTGTCTTCAAAATAGCTCTAAGCGTGTAAAATGTATATGTACATACTTACCTAATAAAATCACATTCGCCTTATTGACTTTATAACCTTGTAGGTATAACAAATTACTTGCATTAAGATTAGACCGACACTTTAATGAACAACTAAATAAAAGCGGAAGGAACAAACATGATTTATTAGATGATCAACCGGAATACATTACATACAGTCGGCGCCTACTAAAATATAAATAGATTTTAATCCTTGTACTTAGGACAATTTTGAAATATCGAAGTTAGTGACCAAATTAGACTGACCCTATACTTTCCTTCAATCTGCGAATACGGTTTATTATTGATAATATAAATAAACATCAAGCATTATTTTTACACAAATAGATTTAGTCCCACGATAAAGTCTATTTGATCTTGTGGGTACTAAGCGAAGTTATCTATAATAGACAGAAACATAGAAAGTCTTCCATGACCAAGGAACGAATACTTTTGTGGTAAATACGAAAAGAGATCCTAACCACGATTCGAACCAGCGACCTACAGCTTCGCAGGCAGTCACAACCAACTGATAATATTGAAGAAGAACGCGCTTTGCATTTGACCATGAACGAGTACATTTAATCGTGAATGTTGTCAATACAAACTAAATACACAATTACCTGACCCTGTACATAATGATAGCGCGTTCCGGCATAACGCCGTCCTCGTCCACGTTTCTTAGCAACCATCAGTTAGCCATTGCAATCACACTACTAAACACCTATTTTACTCCTAAAATACCAAAAATATAAGTTTAAAAACTAGTCTAACGTATTATGAAATCGTTGTATAATTGACTTGATAAGACTATCGCGTAAACCTACGTTTAATACTATCCTGATCTTTCGGGTTTGACGTTACACCCGTGGTCGCAAGCACACTCAAAATATGAGTGATAATCGTGTTTAAATCAATATATGTAATGACTAGTCGAAGTTATAAGTTATGTTAGACAGATGTGGGTTAAGTGTAAAAATGGTGGTGACAGTAAGGAGGCGTTGTGTGAAAATGAAAACACATTGTCGAGTAAGGTGCTCTGGTGCATCAGGCAGGTTAAGGAATGTTTTGGTACGTTTCGACTACATTAATGAAACTTCTTGAACTTAGCACGTAATGTGATAAGATAACAAATGAAGGGTCCACAAAAAAACATGTCCAAAGCTTAAAAAAATCAGGGCAAATGCACACCTTAATCTGTTAAAAGTAAGGTGGTTTTTTCTTCTGTAATTTGAATTGATTAGGCATGTTCTTTCCGTGGACCCTTCAAATAGACAAACCAATTTAATTGTTGTTTCGGACTTTATTTGAATTTCTTGTCAATAGAATAACAGAATCAATAATGCTTATATATATTCACGCTCTAGAACAAATCCATGTAACAAAAATAAGGGTGCATTCAGACCCAACGAGCATTCGCTATTCTAACCCCCTACTCTACGAAATTCGATCGTTACACAAAACGTGATTCGTTGATTTCGTAGAGTGGGGATAGAATAGCGAATGCTCGTTTAGTCTGAATGCACCTTAATAGGGGTTCTTTTAAGAGCATATGAATCGTTTCGTATTTTGATAAAAATATCAGTAGTGCACTTTCTTGTATAGAGTCAACCATACAAAAATAATCAATACTTTTATTACAACTTATATACAGATGTAGTGCAATGCTTCTCCAGCTTTTCAAGGAAACGTCCAAATCCATATTGCGGACACAATGAACGTCAGTCAGTATCTATTGTAGGTACTGAAGCCAATCGAGACAGGGAGATTAAACTGGGCATTTCCGTAAAAATACGAAGTAATAAAATCTTACACTAAATCTGTACTCTATCTATAATATCAAGGCAGGTAAAGACACTAAAGCCAATACTTTTTAGTTTTTTTTTTATACCACGTCGGTGGCAAACAAGCATACGGCCCGCCTGATGGAAAGCAGTCACCATAGCCTATGGGCGCCTACAACCCCAGGAGTGTCACATGCGCGTTGCCGACCCAATAAAAACTTGTACACTCCTCTTTTGAAGGACCCTATACTGTAGTTCAACGGGAAAACCTCGGCAGGGAGCTCATTCCACAGACGGACCGTCCGCGGGAGGAAGTTCCTCTGAAACCCCACAGTGGGCGACCATTTGTATATCTATATCCGTTTTTACGCAAAACGAAGTAAAATCTACTAAACTATTCGGCTCTGACCGGATACGTACCTTGTTGGTAAACACTTCCGCGGATGACTAGTGTTATCTCTGCAAACTGTAGTTCGTCAAATATTGTACTGTTAAACAAATAGTAGCATGTGTATTTGAGCCGAAACATAGCTTCTCTCAGATCAACAATTAAAACCTAAGTAAACCTTATTTGTTATCACAACTCTGTGGAAGCTTAAAAAAATAATTACCAACATTTCAGTTATTCTAAATTAAACATATTTACCTACGTACTTATCTGTCGAAGCAAATATTTTGTGAATTTATCTAATTAAATAGATACCTACTCGTTCGCCTTTTTCATCAAAACATTAAATATTTAAAAGATATCGTATAGTCGTCGGCAGCATGAAAATGGTCTTTAAAATATCTAGCGTGCTAGCACAGTAGTCGCCATAGAACAGAAAAGAAAAGATAACAGAACGACGTATGGAAACCTATTTACAGATTATAAGTAGAGTACTTGCGTCCCATTTTTCTTCCAAAACAATAAGAATAATTGATTTACAAATGTGAAATCACGGACATCTACACATCATATCATTACCTCGTTTCTGTCATTGCATGTGCAAAATCAAGGGTTAAGGTTGTAGGTCACACAGGTACATTTCGTACAATTCAAACGTAGTATGAAAATTCATACATACAGGGTCGCGTTCTATAAAGTTACTATTTACAATTTTGCTGTTTGCCTCTCTTTCTAGCCAATATGTACGTGCGTTAGAGAGGCAAACAGCGAAATTGTAAAATGTAACTTTATAAAACGCGACCCAGGTGTTTACTTTTAAGGTTTCGTTCTTTTAGATATTAGATGTCTCTGTACCTATTTATTCATCGTCAGTTGTCTTATTTACCATTCCCAATATTTCCTTTATTTTGAATCAAGGAAATTACTGTTTACAACAGAATACTTGCACTTTTAGGTACTTGTGTTTAATAGATTAGACAACGAAGGATCAATAGGCTTTAGGTACCGTTATCAATCCAATGTACTGACGATATATGAAGCAAATTGTACTCATTAATCTTTAGAAATGTAAAAAAGTTTTCTTGTTTGAAACGTGTTAGAAAAATGCTTAAATTTAAACGCTAACAAAACCTGAGTACCATAATCTGGAGTTAAGCATGCCTACCGTATTATTATTTTTCGTTATTTAATACTAATTTCTCATCTATAATTTTATTAGTATTTTCCTTGCCGTCTAGGCCCACATTTACATAAGCGCGGATAACCCGCGATGACTGTCCGATGGATTTGAAAACCAGTTCAAATACGAGACAGTCAAGTCATCCGAGACAATACTTATGAATGGGGAAACCCATAGCTTTACGTAACACTTTGTTGTACTTCCGAACATGTTTTTCGATACATTTTGCGTAATATTTGCATTTACACTTACAAATTAGTCCTCCTAAGGTCCATGGTTCTGTAGTACTTATTAAAATCAAACACTATCAGTTAGAACAAAGTTACATCCGTTTTTATTCGGACAAACTGAAATCAATTTACTTCTGAGTAGCTAAAAATTTCATTGATAAATGTTGTATATTTCTCTTGTATGGCTGGGCCTTAGAAGGGTATGAACAAGAATGTAAATATTGTAGATTTGCATGCTTGCAACAATGATTTCCTTAATTTTAATTAACAACTGCTGTGTTCGGATTAGAAGAATAAACTGACAGCTGTATCTTTTTAAATGATGTCACAAGGACTGTGAACAGACATGGTAAACAATTATGATGGTCCCGTTTTCCATTGATCGTACAACGCGTCACTTTTGCACTTGCTCAAGTAGGTACTTGCCAGAATGTGATGGCAACCACGATAAATAAACACGGGACTGTTATTAAGTTAAAATGCCATGCATGATATAATTTTTATATGGCATGTTTAAAGTTAAGGCGAGAAACAACGTATTACTTTACTTATTATCAATAACGTATACGCAGCTAAAAAGCCCAGTTTATTGTTTTATTTTGAATACAATTGCAATGATTCGAATTCTGCTTTGTACATAAGGACATCGTTGCATCAAAATAATTAACTAGGTCCCTGTAATTATTGCATTTAGAGGAGTTTTACAAACAAACCAGACTGTAGTTTAAGCATTAAAGACGTTTTTAATAATTGTCTTTACGTGAAAATCAGAATTCATCATTTTATCCGTAATATGTGAGTAGAAATTGTTTAAATATAGCGCCCAAAACAAACTAGTTCGAATTTAATAATTAAATGGGCTGTTTTAAGTATTTTCATGCATTTGGCTATTTCTAATGAACCGATCTATCTATATTTCTACTCATTTATTATTGGGCATTATTTATATAGACTGCTGTAAATAAAACTAAAACTAATAATATGCATCATTAGCTACTACTAACAATATTATGCATGTAACTAACAGAAAAAAATATGTGTTTTCCTCCTCATTCCCACCTATCCTTATGTTTGTGTTACGTCTTGTTACCTTTAAAATCACGTGATTTATACCTACTACCGAATAAAAATCTCATAAATGAAACTAATAAAAATTGCATTTTACCTAATATTTTTATCTGTATCAAAAAAAAACATAAATCGATATAAAAATGCAAATTTCAAATATTGTTCCAAATTTAAACGCGAATCGAATAACGTCCATGGAATGTTTCGTTCGAAATTCGAATCGTACGCGGCGCTTGCGTCTAATTGACAATTACGCGTCACTCGTCCGACGCGTGCTCGGTTCCCATTGTCCATGGCTATTTTTATACTCGGCAACACGATTTAACCTTTATATATAAAAAAAAATCTTTTTTTTTGTAAAATGTTTTATTCTATGTTCAATGTCTGCTTCTCCACCGAATTAAATCGAAATGTATTTTTAATATTAATTGTATCACGCGTTTGACCTTAAATTCTAATCGTAAACAATAAAATCTTATTTTCCTGATAATTGTAATCTCGCATAACTACCTAAATCTCGCGTTGTAATAAAAAAACACGTTCAAACTCATTCTAAATCGCGCAATCACTAAACTAACTGTGACCCCCCTAACCCACTCCTAAATCCTTACCAATTGTAGTCGTCTCAACCCGAAGCACAACCATCTTCACTTACTCAGATGGCACCTACGAGGAGGAGTATTCCTGCTGGCCCCCAGCACTTTGCATGGTGCTGATATCGCTGGTGGAGATAGTGATGTTCTGCTATGATGCTGCGAAGGGGAATATGACAGCTACGGGACCGTTGGCGCAGTATGTCATCTACAACCCGACGAAACGGCATGAGGCGTGGCGGTTTATCACCTACATGTTTGTGCATGTTGGGTGAGTATACTTTTTATTAGTAATCCATACGTACGACTAGTTATGGATCGTTCCCGGTAACTTACCCAACACAGTATGCGGCATATTCCCAAATGGAAACTTTCCCCATAAATATTGGGAAATTACCGGGAACGACCCATCACTATTACTTTACCTACGATATAATTTTATAAATGCAAATGTAACTGTCTGTCTTTCACCTCTTCATGTTAAAACTGCTGGACCGATTTTGTTGGGTATGAAGGTAGTTTGACACCCGAGAAAGAACATATGATAGCTTTTATCGCCTGTGTTTTGTGCAGTCAAATACGCGGCCAACAACTAAGCTTTGTATAAATGCTATTTCATACTTTGTATTGTTGTGAAATATTGTCGTCAAAAGTTGGCTTGCCAACTTCGTTTTATTAAACGTAATCGCTTATGCTGTGGCCTCAAATTCGGAACTTGTGAGAGTTGCGAGCAAATTTTCTTTGGACGGTCAGGCCGTGGCGCCTATTTTTTTTTAAATTACTTAATTGTTTTTCTATTGGTAACTTGGTTAGCCACACTATGCCAGTTTTAGAATGGAAAATGTATTGAACTGACAGTTATCAGGATCTACTTCTTGGCAGTCAGAAACACACTCGATGCGTACGAGCGTGATAGACTGCTTTACGTATCCAATACGGTTATAATACGTATTACTACAACCCAGTAGTAATACGCTACCTAGCGTCATATTAACGGACGAGACTAGAGACGAGATTTTTTAGTAGGTAATACGAGATGACATTAGTCGTAATAGTAATTAGTATTAATTATTACTCTAAACTGTAACAACGGCTAAGGGGTTAATATGATTTTGGATTAGGCTAACCGTGATACCTTCTGAGTATAATGTGCCCTCAACTTTGCTTAAGGCATTTATATGTTAGTAATTATAATAGGAGTGTGACTCAAAATAGTTGGGAATTCCCCGCTTCTTTGGTCCGTCGATGCTATATTGAAATTTGAAATTGTCGGACTTTATAATCGATTTGGTTTCGCATTGTCTTTAATATGTGGGATTTCCCCGACGTGCGAGTTTTTCTAAAGCCCTTGAACCTACAGAGTTTATTCTATTTTACGTTCATTAATTTATAAAATAATTGGACCATAGTTTGTAAGTACCTACTCATCGTCAACATCTCAGCTCAGCCTAAAAACTGTTGGAAATCGTCTCTTCTAAGGATCTGCATTTACAACGACTTTGACCTGATCGTTACCTCATCTATTCTGTACTACCTCTAACAATGTGCGACATGTTGCCTTGCCTCTCTGTTGCGCATGTAAATTCATACATAAATATGACAGGAACACAACACGTCAATATTGAACGCCGTAGATCCTCTGACCGATGTCACTCTGCTTCCATCGGTGGTATCGGTCTAAAAAAATCATCCTAGAACTAGATTAATGTTAAGCCGTTGAACCGTACGTAAGTGTTATAAACTTACGATTCGAAATTAGACAAAATTTAGTTAGGTAGTTAACTATCAAGGTTATGACTCAAATATCATGACTTATCTTTTTTCGTAACACAGTATAGGTAACTGTGACTATTGGATAGCGTTGAATCACTGATGACACCTGTCCGTATAACCTATTACAACAATCATGACTTTCCGATACCGAAGGCGATCAAAACGCTTCTAATTTTCCATTCCCAACCCTTCTTGACACGATATGTTCTGGGGTAAACGTCACAAGGGGCTATCACACGATGGATCTCAGTGTATCCGTAAAGGATCCACTAATACGATTTAAATGATGCTAACTCCGTTGGCCCTGTGGTGACGGCAGTAAGAATACATTTCTCACCACCCCTTTTCTCACGCATGTCGTAACAGTCGACTAAGGGATTGAAGTGTGAACTAACTGTTGATAAAAGATTGATGATGGGCAGCAGCGTCATCGTAGCGGACACATTATTGCGATCGCCGCTTGCCCGGCATTTACGCCCTAATGCCTCTCTATACGCATGGCTAATAGGAAAAGCCACATCCAGCACTGAGATAGGCTGATGATGTACTAAGCAATAACAATGATTTATCTCTTCCAGCGTCGTCCATCTCCTGGTCAACTTACTAGTCCAACTCTTCCTCGGCGTCCCTTTAGAGATGGTGCACCGCTGGTGGAGGGTCACACTTGTGTATCTGGCGGGCGTTGCCGCTGGCTCCTTGGCTACCAGTCTGACGGACCCTACCGTGTATTTAGCCGGCGCCTCGGGGGGTGTGTATGCGCTTATAGCGGCGCATATAGCTACTATTATAATGGTTAGTATTCATGGACTTACCATCGTTTATCATCTTTAGTTCAGTCTCGTATCCTCACTTTTTTTGGTCACGTATGCCGCCGAGGAGAGGTGGCTATTGAGCGACTTGTGGTCCAGGGAAAGATTGAGGGAACCAGGCTACGAGGAAGATCTCCTATGAGGTGGACTGACCAGATAAAAGCGGCTGTAAATGTCTCGTCATCACTGTATGAATGCACGAGGAGGGCGACCGTCAGAGAGGAGTGGCGACGTGTTGTAAAGCTTGCCACCAACAGCTGAAGTGATGACCACGACCACTCTGGCAAGAGTGTTAACGACAAAGAAGCAGAGATTCATGGACTACTTAGGGACTTTAGGCAATAAAATTCTCCGGCACACAAATATCACAAACTTTGTTATTCGGCTCTCCAAGACGATAATATAGTTAGCTTTGGGTAACCGCATTCACAATACTCGTGATCGCTCTAACAGCACATCACAGTGACCAACTGATCAACAACCGTTCTCAGGCCATTTGCCCCATGTTTAGTAAAGGGCGGTTGACAGCTTGTCACAATGACCAATTTGTGAGTGGCTGTTTCGATGTAACGATTAAACACGCGATTGATTGAACCCTGAAGACCCACCACTAACGTCGGACTGAGGATTCGTCTCTGTCACCCCAATAAAGGCGTCATTAGTGTGACAGAGACTGTTGCTCGAGATATGCGGATTTCGAAGTTCTCAGTAGACCTGCCGGCACACGTATTCGATGGTTTACTTCAGAGTTGCCATCCTCATCCTCATCATTTCAGCCATTTATCGCCCACTGCTGAGCACCAGATGCTCATCTCGGTCCTGAGCCAATCTAACCCAGAAGTGTCCCGCAATTACGAATGTCGTCGACCCAACGAGCCAATAGACGCCCAGGGGCTCTTTCATCCGAAATAGGCCACCAAGCCGTGAGAACTTTAGTCCACCTGCCGTCACTGCCTGGCAACATGAGTTTCCATATCTACCTGTAATCCCTGCATCCACTTAATCATCACTATACCTCGATATTTTTCTAGCAGCAACGAGAGATTGACAAAATTTAACATCGACATAATTGTTATCGATGACTACACCCTATTCTCATAATGATACTAACTTCGTAAAATAAGGTGACCATTAAATACAGGACCTATTTAGGCTTTGTTTTAGATATCTATTATTTCATATGGCGTTAAGAGTATATTTTATTAGTCTTTGTTCTTTTAATGAGTACTCAATACAACAGATAAGAAAAATGATGTATCGCTTTGAATATGATTTGCTTTCTGTTAATTTAACCCTAAGTTACGGCACATTATTTATTTATCGACCAACAGATTTATCGATAAACAGTTATGTCGATGTTTAATTGTGTCAATCATTTGTTCCTGCTAGAAAAATATCGAGGTATAATCATAACGCACTTAATTCCAGAACTGGTCAGAGATGGAGTTCGCGATAATCCAACTACTCGTGTTCCTGCTCCTAGCGGCGGTGGACGTCGGCACGGCCGTGTACGACCGCTATAGGGGCGCCACCACCAATATTGGCTACGTCGCGCATTTAGCGGGAGCTATCGCTGGTACGTATAAGGGTTCCACGAGAATGTCGCGTACGTGACGCCGTTCTTCGCATTCATCTAAGAAAGTTAGGAATACAATTTTTGGTGCATCTCTGATCGAGTATGAAGTGACAGAAAGTATCTATGCGTGGATGTCTTAATGACATACAGGTTGGTATATGACGACCGCATACACACAATGTAGATGTCATTCATTCCATTCGTGCCAGCTTTAGTGAATTTACCTGTATTAGCTTCCGTGGTCCATTTATATCCAGCCTTATTTGTCAGCCTCCGTAGCGTAGTTGGTAGTGACCCTGCTTACCAAGCTGGAGGTTTACGGGTTCGAATCCCGGCGAGGACATAATTTGTGTATTTATTTATCACAAATATTTGTTCCTTAGTCGTGGCTGTCGATGGTATCGATATAAAATATGTAGTTATGTTCCTATCTATTATATATATCGTCGCTACTTGTTGGTACCCCCATCACAAGCCTTAATTGAATTTACCGTGGGACTAGGTCGATTTGTGTAAGATGTTCCAAGATATTTGTTATATTTTCGTGGTACAATATTAGGGCATTTCTCCGAGCGTTCCACCGCTGTGACTTGTAGCCTTATCACACGAATCCCGTGAGAGATGCAAGAACTTTTGGATATCTTGGTAGACGTAGTTGACAACTACCGACATATCCAAAAAATGTCTAAGATACCCACAGAAATCGGCTAATAATGTTGCCACCGAAGTCACGTCGGTTGAAAGGCTCAAAGAAATGCTGAATTTGTCTGTTTTGTTTCGTCATATTTGTTGATATATTTGCAACGAATAAATTATTTGTTGTAACTTTCGGTATAGTACCAACATAGAAATATGGAAAAAAAATGACTCCTCATACTTAGTGAGTGATTAGTTAGAGTTCAATAGTATGGAAAAGTTAATTTTCCATGTACGCTTTCGATGTTGGTCCCATACTGAAAGTTTATCGTAATGGTTGGTAGACTCGGTCGGTAGCGGGAAAGAACGTCGTCCCTTTCCACCCTGTATAATATAATATAGTAAAGTATTTATTTCCGTCAGGTCTCCTCGTTGGTATCGGAGTTCTCCGCAACCTGGAAAAGCGCAAATGGGAGAAGCGGCTCTGGTGGGCGGCAGTCATCCTCTACTGTTCGCTCATGCTAGCAGGTATCCTCGCTAACATCTTCTGGACTGACCACTTCCTTCCGGCTAAGAGATCGTAAGAACATTTGATTGGCTGTTGGACTATACTGATGTATTGTCTACAGAATAGTTTTAAATAGGAATCTGAATGATTTCTTGGGTGCATAACCAAGATGCAAATTGCTAAAGCTCCATCATGATCATCTCGCACTAATAAGAAGACGGAAACAACACGATACGATACTGAGCGCTAGCGATTGGCAATTTGGCTACGCACTAAGTTCTCAATTTTATTAACGGTGTGATATGTCACCCCTGTTTTCCTCTAGGCTTGGCAGATGATTGTTACGACAATATGTCGGAAAAAGTATACGTCGCTCTTTTATTAATACAGTCAATAAATACGGCAAGAATGTCTCGCGGCGACTTACTGGCGCACCAATCATGTGCTAAGCCAACTGGTGTCGTAAGAAGCAAAAAATGTAAATTATTTTTTATTTAAAATTTTGAAGAATGATTCTTTTGTTGTCGGTTTTCAAACATAACACGAAACAAAATTATATTGAAACCCGGGTTCTTATAACATCTTTCGCTTCTTACAACCTGAACATGCTGCTAAAATTGAAAGAAGTTTACACATTATGTGAAAAATGCCTCCAATTATCAATACTTTTAGCTGATGTACGTTTAAGTTTCGCCCTAAACAAGGTTCAGTTCGTATTTCAGTACGTACGTAAGTTCTACGAATGTTTAAGTGATAATATTAATGATAAGTATTAAGTATTTTTATGTGAATTCATGAACAGTATGAGTTGATTTTAAGTATATCCTAGCGTATTAATAAAAAGCGTATTTTAGGTGTTTCAAAGATTTATCCCATAATAAAGCCTATAGGATGAATAGGTAGTAGGTGCTTGACTTATACAGTAAACACTTTCTACCCTCAAACAACAGTATGAGTTGATTTTAAGTATATCCTAGCGTATTAATAAAAAGCGTATTTTAGGTGTTTCAAAGATTTATCCCATAATAAAGCCTATAGGATGAATAGGTAGTAGGTGCTTGACTTATACAGTAAACACTTTCTACCCTCAAACTGCTCATTTTCTGCCGTAAACCGTTGTGAACTTGATTATAATTAAATGTTTCTAGGTGCAATAATAATGAGGTGCCTTAAATATTGCCAACGGTTTCCTAGTTACGGCCAATATATTGGTTTTATAGGAAAAAATATATTTAGAGGCTAGAAACTTGTTTACTAGTAGAAGTAGATTGCAAAAATTGTAAAAAAACATAGTTAAGGCTTAATTCAAAACAAAAATCACGATCGCGTCAATTGTGTTACGAAAGTTAGTCATACTAATTATAATAGTGTCTGTCCAACAACCTGGCAGTAGGAAAAGGCGTCATATTTAATAAATGGCGCCTTCATTTATTGTTATTGTTGATCGCTCGTATAAAATTTTAATTTATCGCCCGTTTTCACTGTCAAAAGTTACACAAAATATAACGTCGTAACATTAAAAATATGAAGTTAAATTTAGTTTTCATTAAAGGAAGCGGTCGTGAGTTCGATCCCCGGCTCGTACCAATGAGTTTTTCAAAAATCTTATGTACGAAATATTATTTGATATTCACAAGTACTTTTCGGTGAACCTGCGAAGAAATTCAAGGGTGTATGTGAAGTCCCCAACAAGTACTGGGCCAGCGTTGGAACCACGCAAAATAGGCACGTTTGATGTCGAGTTGCGGCAAAAATGGCCAGAATACAACAACAACAACAACAAAGGCCTTTAACCATGTAATTTTTTTTGTAATCGACCATAACGATGAATAGGCCTGATCAAGTTTTGGGGATAAACGCTGGTTATCATAATGTGTGTAAGGTATCATTATGTGTTCATCGTTGCCTTATAAGAATGATACTTCTAATTGTATACTTCTGGATGCTTAGCCAAGTTGCCAATCGCTAACGCTTAGTAGCGTAGCGTAGTTTTCCCTCTCTGTCACTCTTTCATATTAGTGCGACAAAGACATTTAGTTGCCTTTCGTTTACGATTGACGATTAAGCGTTAGCGATTGGCAACTTGTCTAAGCACCCTGTTAAGATTCCCATTTTAGTATTTTATAGAGGAATGTGAAAATGTTGATTACATTAAGACATTTATATGGAATTGTTGTAAAACAGCTCTGAAAGAGAAAAACTGTATTTTTTTTTAAATATAGTCACTGATCGTCGAATGGTTATTTTTAAAAAGCTTTAATAGATTAAAGTAAAGACCTAGATAAAAGTTGAGATACTACACCAAGACATCAGAGTACCTCGATTAAATATTTATATTTATTTTATATCTTCAACTGCATTTTGTATGTTTGTAAATGTTTGTTAAATTGTTCCTTATGTGCTCAATGTTTTATTATAAGTAGAGTAGGTAAAACCTATATATTTTGGGTATTCTGTCGTAACAAAAAAAATTACTTATAAGAGATTTATAAGTTTTATTTAAGTCAGTTTTTTGCCTTCATGTGCATTAACAAGTCTCTTTTAATTTTACATGCTCTCTCTCTTTTTTATATACGTACATTAGTATTTAGCCTGAGAGAATACTTGCATATCACGTATCCATTCTGTCGCCATACATATAATAATTTAATTATTATACTTATTTAACACCAATTTAACTCCAAATTATATTGTCAAGATTTTGAGTACCTAATTTCTGCATTTGGTCTGTGATTGCACAAAATCCTCCTTATCGCTCGTATTTCCTAATCAATGTGCGTAGCCAAGTTGCCAATCGCTTACGCTCAGTCGCGAACGCCGCAACTGTCTTTGTCGCGCTAATAAATAGTGACAGAGAGAAAAAAACAAATATGGCTGACTTTCATAGCATTTGACGTCATTGACACATATCTTGTAACACGTTCGCGACGTTAATACTAATAAATATCAATAATTTTAACTAAAATGTATATCGTCGGCTGACAAGCAAAACTCAGTATAAAAACTGTCACTACTCTTAGCAACCTCTTATGTCAGTATTGAATCAGAACTTAAATGCGATCTCTATTTCAAGTAGGTATTTGTTACTTAGTGAGTTTTGGTTGTCAACCGACGTTGTGATCTCTACTCAAGGTTCAAGATTTTAAATTCGTTATAAAACCAATATTGTGATCTAAAAGTGCATGATTATGGAATAATGCAAGTTTTAAGGTTTGTTAATTTTTTTTTAGATTCTACTGATGATTGATATACGTTACTGAGCGCTAGCGATTGACATCTTACATATGCACTATACTATGGTGTGCTTTATTAACACGTTCGCCTCCAGTACTGTTTCACTAAGCGCTAATACTATGCCGATCGAAATTATCTGATAGAACTCCTATGCAATTGACACGCGTGTGTGACTGAACAGATTGTACTCTTATACTAGTGACACAGCACTTGTGTCAAAAACGTTCGTATTTCTATGACACTGATAGCAGGAAGAACTTGATGTATGCTAGTGGCATAAGAATAAGGTTACTCTGATCACGTATGTGTGGCATAGGAATCCGATTTTGTTGGTCACACACGCTGTGTCACCGGCGTCGAACGTGTTAAGCTATACTAGGAGCTGTTTCTCAAAAGTATGCAATACAATCACCATCCGGGGTGTTCACTAAGATCTGAACAGGCATTGTTATGGCGTTAGCACAGAATTAGAATTGGATAGAAGAAACAAGTTCATTCATTTGTATGGCGGCCGAGCGTGTCAGATTTTTTACTGAAGTTGTTACTTGCCTATGATTTAAAACATGTCTCAGGCCCTTGAGTATTCATATCTTTTTGTGTTATTGCAATTAATATTATTTAAGGAGGCATTATTAATGTTTTTGTTCACATCAACTTACAAAATTTGACGCCCGAAAGCTGCAAGGTGCGATTAAAGACGGACAACTCAGTGGATTTCACTGAGTTCATTTGACACGCTAAGTAGATACGTTTGCTTGATCTATGGTATATATGACATCTGTGGGTGTTAGAGTGCATGAGATTTTTAAGCACCGTGGCGACGGTACTAGCGGAAGTCCTTATCTAATTGATGGTGTTAAAAAGAGACTTGCAGCTTTTGATAAACGGGCCCCCGCTCTATATTAAGTGGTGCCTTTGTATGTATACTATTGCCTAATTTATTAAGAGCTGTGCCTTAGTGTCATATTTAATGTAGATATCTTTATTTATATGGAATTAAATTGCACAAGTATTAAGATTAGTAATAAATCTATTCGGAAATTGCTTCCATTTATCGATTACAATATTGTATTGTATTTTTTCTAAATTGTGTACAATTAAGGAGCCGTAAATTGCTGTTTAGAATTTTGTAAGATTTTAAAAGGTCAGTTGAAGTCGAAATATAGCACATATTTGTATTTCTGTCGGATAATTGTAAAACAGCTATTTTTGTATATGATATAGTTCCGTGGCCGAATATTTGCCTTTTACATAATATGAAATGACTGTGAGAATTTTTTGTAAACAATTATAAACCTGACCAAAACGTGAACTTTACATCCTATATAAAGAATAATTGTTAAGAAAAAGCTTATTACTTTTAAAGTAGGATTATATGGATTATTGTAAATATAAGTTTTACGTGTATTTTTAAGTTCCTGTGTGTTATATATGTGACACATGCACAATTGTAAGTTGTGATAAGATTTAAAATAAATGCCATTTATTTTTATATTGTCTTTATTATACCGTATTTATAACCCTTTTATATGTAGGTATACAGGGTGCCAAAAATAAGTGCATTCCCGCAGCCAAAGCAGAATAAGCTCCTTAAGGGATTTATTAAAAATAAGATCATGTTTCAGAAGTAATAGTTACAGTAACTAGTACCTTTAGTTGCAGATTTCTAAGAATGAACAGTTATAGATTGATTCTTATTAATATTAAGGTAAGACTCACCATTTTTTCGATAATATTAACGTCATATATTATAAGGCTCATTTCCAAACTGTCAAAAGTTTATTTTTAGAGGCAACTATACCTATGGGACGTATTTACAAAAAAAACATCGTCCCATTTGAACCTTCCAAAAACCTAGGGGACCTATACAGAGTCCCAAAACCTCACTGGAAACTGGAATGCACATAATTTTTGGCCAGCTTGTATAGACTTGATGATGGGCAGTAGCGTCACCATAGTGGTCAATACTGCGATCGCCAACCCGCCTCCACAGCGTGGCAATTATGGGCGGTACCTCCTGGTCCGTCTGCGTAATACGTATAGGATAGGCCTATGTTTACAAAAGTACTGAAATAGGCTGATGATGTATATACAGGGTGTTACACCATCCACTGAACACCTTAAACGGTGTGATTTGGTAGGTTATACTGAACAACTTTGGAGCTAACCCAGAAATCTCCAAAAAAAATTGGCTCTTTCATACAAAATGTCGTTATCGATCGGTCAAAATGTATGAAAAAGTCAATTTTTTGTTAGATTGCGTGATTGGCCCGATAGTAAAAGGTGTTCAGTATAGCCTACTAAATCACCCCATTTAGAGTTTTCAGTGGATGGTGTAACACCCTGTATAATATTTATAAGAATTCGGTCATTGAATAAAACGTCAATATGTTGATCATATTTTTAATTTAATCGTTAAATATACTCTTATTAACGAATCAAAATACATATTATAGAATAGTACATTTTATCATATATCAAAAATATGGGTAAAGAGCACCGAAGTCTTAATTAAAAACTATCCAAAAACAATATAGTTACTACAAAGTATTTTAATATTATAATTTATTATGTTGTCTGCTCTTCTTTTAGAATTTAAAGTACACTCATTTACAACCATTTCAATCATCTAAAAGATAAATTACATAGGAGATTCTCTAATAAATTCGTTTCTTTTTATATATTAATGTCATTGATTTTAATTTTATAAGTTATGATGTAACATAACTTAATTTTTACAACTTCCAAAGGTCAGAAGTATACATATTTATATAAATAGTAAAGTATACATTTTTTTAGAGTTATTTTAAGAAAACAAATGTACTCAAAAGTAGTATATAACATGGACGTTTAACTGATATGGTTAGCAAATATTACTATTATTCATTTAGTCTTAAGGCACTTTTTAATATCAATTCTGTACTTTATTATTAAATATCAAATTACATATATATTTCTAAAGTTTCCTAAGCTATTATCTATTACACAATTATATTTTTATTTTACTAGGAACAATATCTTTCGCTAAAAATGTTAAAATAAATGCATAAAAGAATGTATAGACATTATTCAGACAAAACATTTTAATTGAGTTTTAAAATAGAAAATGCATTAAATTTGGAATAAAAATTAGAATTTTTATAATATATCAATGGAACTTGCTAAATAATAGGTTCCAGGTTTTTTAAATAATAAATTACGTAACATCATCTTCATCAAATATAAATAAAATTTTATAAAATCGTAATACTGGTCTGTAAAAACCGATAAAAATGGAAATCATTAGAGATCTTTTATAATATATAATTATTTGATTAAAATTATTAAATTAGTAACAAGTTACTAAGTTAGTTATATTATAAGAACTATTATTAATATTGCCTAGGCTCTTCGATGATTATCATATACTACAAGATGAAAATGACTGTAGCTAAATGAAATCTTATTTTACATAATTACAATACGGACCAGTTTCCCACTCCGTAGATACGCTATTACACTATTTCCTACTCATATATTACTTTATGTGATGTAAAATCCCACTCACTGATATCTTGAAGTTACTTTAGCTATTTGCATATTTGTTTAAATTACTTGATGTACAATTGCAAATGGTGTTAATAGTTTAGTGCTTTTAAAGTTATGATAGTCCCAAACTACGCCAAGGCCGATTGGCTCATGAGCATATAGTTTAAAAGTTTCTGAACGAATCTGATCTTACATAACGTAATAGTATTTCTAAAGTTGGCATTCTAAACATAGAATTGATTTGAACATCGCTTCCATACAGCAAAACTGACATAGAAGTGTTCATTTTATCTATTTATACACGATACACCCACATTAACATGATGGCCATTTCCACCAATAGGAACGAAACTAACACATGTACAGTAATGACGCCACTAGGTGTTGTTTAGCAAAGCGTTGTCCGTATCGTTCAAATCATGGTAAAGTAATCGTGAATAGAAGTTGCAAACAATGTAAACTAACCTTATATAAAAAAAATGTTTAATTTCCAATCTAGGTATACTGCTTTAATTATTTAACCAACTCTTACCAACACATTACAAACCATTTAAACAATAAAATTGTGCCAAATTATGCATAATCCTTTGAACAGTTTGTTTATTTATATTGTTCGCAAATTCTATTGACAGCTACTTTAAGTATTATTTCTTGTACCTGCAAATATTGAATGTCGCTAGTAGCCACAAAGGGAGTGTTTCCACTTATTAATCTAGATGTCGCCACGTCTCATATGATTTAAAACGAATCCTAATCACTAGCAATATCAAATGGTGACTTACGTCAAAATATCTTCTCTCTCTTGCCTGGTCTTTGCAAGTCTAAAAAAGGACACCATTATGAATTGGTCAAGTTCATAAATATTTATACACTTCTGTACCTTATATACGGTGAAAAGTGTACACGTATTTATGTCTTTGACCACGTAGTTTCCTTAATCTATGAGGTTCTGCTCCACAGGTTTCCATTCTCTCTCGTTTCTTAGTAGGACTATCTCGTCTTCAGAGTCTGTCTCGGATGGCGGTATCTCTTCCACGTCGAAATATGGTTTTGCTACTATTTCTGCAAATAAAATATTTTGCTATACAATTTGTAAAACCACGACAAACAATCCCCAATCTTGCACAAATCAAGCTAGTTCCACGATCAGCTTAATTAATAATTGAACTGTGGGTAGCTACTTATATAACATAATTACATGAGATAGTTAACCTAGATGTCGCTAGTAGCCACAAAAATCCCTGAATCAATAAAATCAGAAATTGACCCCAAATTGTTTAAAAATAAATTAAAAAGAATGCTTGTTGACAAATGTTATTACTCCATAGACGAATTTCTTAATGATGCATTATTAGATAGCAATTATTAAAATATTTATAACTGACTTATTAATAACTTGTATATTTTGAATTGAATTATTTGACATTTCGTAGAACCTGTATGCAATTACTATCGTTTATTAATTTAATTTAATCATATATTTGACATCCCACTATTGTAATCATGACATTAACCTTAACCTTAATATCCAATATTGTACACCCTAACAGGGTATCATGTACCGACTAAGACTATTGTAAATGTAATACCATATTATGTACTGATGAACATGATAACAATGGAATAAATGAATATGAAAAGTTTCCACTTATTAATAAAGATGGCGCCACGTACCATACTTCCCTTCGTTGGTGAACGGTGACTTCCGGTCACTAGTTAGCTCCATGTGTTAAACTATCTGTCACAATCAGCCACAGAAGTGTTCCTACTTTTTACCCTAGAGTTCGCTAGTAGTACAAAGAGTCAACTTATTAATCTAGATGGCGCCACGTACCATACTTGCCGACGTCGGTGAAGGGCCACTTCTCGTCTCTGGAAGCTAAAACTAGATGTCGCTAGTAGTAAAAAGAGTGTTTCCACTTATTAATCTAGATGGCGCCACGTACCATATTTGCCGACGTCGGTGAAGGGCCACTTCTCGTCTCTGGAAGCTAAAACTAGATGTCGCTAGTAGTACAAAGAGTGTTTCCACTTATTAATCTAGATGTCGCCACGTACCATATTTGCCGACGTCGGTGAAGGGCCACTTCTCGTCTCTGGAAGCTAAAACTAGATGTCGCTAGTAGTAAAAAGAGTGTTTCCACTTATTAATCTAGATGGCGCCACGTACCATATTTGCCGACGTCGGTGAAGGGCCACTTCTCGTCTCTGGAAGCTAAAACTAGATGTCGCTAGTAGTAAAAAGAGTGTTTCCACTTATTAATCTAGATGGCGCCACGTACCGTACTTGCCGTCGTGGTTGAAGGGCCACTTCTCGTCTCTGGAAGCTAAAACTAGATGTCGCTAGTAGTAAAAAGAGTGTTTCCACTTATTAATCTAGATGGCGCCACGTACCGTACCTACTTGCCGTCGTCGGTGAAGGGCCACTTCTCGTCTCTGGAAGCTAAAACTAGATGTCGCTAGTAGTACAAAGAGTGTTTCCACTTATTAATCTAGATGGCGCCACGTACCGTACTTGCCGTCGTCCGTGAGAGGTCTCTTCTCGTCGCTGGCGAGCTAAATCTAGATGCCGCTAGTAGTACAAATAGTGTTTCCACTTATTAATCTAGATGGCGCCACGTACCATATTTGCCGACGTCGGTGAAGGGCCACTTCTCGTCTCTGGAAGCTAAACTAGATGTCGCTAGTAGTAAAAAGAGTGTTTCCACTTATTAATCTAGATGGCGCCACGTACCGTACTTGCCGTCGTCGGTGAAGGGTCTCTTCTCGTCGCTGGCGAGCTAAAACTAGATGTCGCTAGTAGTACAAAGAGTGTTTCCACTTATTAATCTAGATGGCGCCACGTACCATACTTGCCGACGCCGGTGAAGGGCCACTTCTCGTTTCTTGACGCTAAAACTAGATGTCGCTAGTAGTATAAAGAGTGTTTCCACTTATTAATCTAGATGGCGCCACGTGCCGTCGTAGGTGAAGGGTGACTTCTCGTCACTAGTTAGCTCCATGTGTTTCCCATTGTTAACCTGTTTATTGCAATCAGCCACAAAGGGCATGTTTTTACTTATTAATCTAGATGGCACCAAGTATCTGTGTGAAGGGTCTCTTCTCGATGCTAAAAAGCTCTGTGTTTCCCACTTGTTTAACCTAGATGTCGCTAGTAGTACAAAGAGTGTTTGCACTTATTAATCTAGATGGCGCCACGTACCGTACTCGCTGAGATAGTTAACCTAGATGTCGCTATTAGCCACAAAGAGTTTCCACTTATTAATCTAGATGGCGCCACGTACCGTACTTGCCGTCGTCCGTGAAAGGTCTCTTTTCGTCGCTGGCGAGCTGCGTGAACATGTACTCGCGGCGCGAGTCGCGCGCGCGGCAGCTGAAGCACCAGGCGGCGAGGGACACTAGTGCTACGCCTATAACGCCTGCAGACAATATTGATCCTTAATGAGTATTTCTTAACAAATTGAGCGCTGGGAACTCCCGAACTGAGTTCTCTGTGGGAGGTCCATTTTCGCTACAAAGCGGAAATATAACGGGATAGGCCACGAGCGTAGCGCGTAGCACTCGTTGGCAATGAAAGTGTTAAGCCGTGACGGCAGTAAGAATACATTTGTCACCACCGCAACTTTCCGTGGGTGTCGTAAGAGTTGACAAGGGAAGTGTCATTGACCATTTATTTATCGAAGATTAATGACGATTGATGGCAGAAGGAACAGATGACTGAAAAGATCCAAGGCGGGTGAATATTTTTTTTAAACAATGGCTTTTGAATATCTGATTAATTACCTGTAGCATTTATGGTCTAGTGGAAAAGCGGTACTAAAAACACTGAACGCACCATTTATGCACTTTACGAGTATATGAATAAGGGCAATGAATGATCAGTAAGGGTGCGGCTCCACTGACGCGGAGATGTGCAAAATGGACCAATTACATTCTTCAAATTCAAAATTCGAAACACTGTGATGCGGTCTCATTGGCCGAGCTCCCGTACCCTTAATGTGTTGGCGGCTTTACGTACCGGCAACCATAACGAAGACAAGCCGCGACATTCCAAGCACTTTGTCATCGGATTCCAACTTGAAGAGAATTTTGGGAGTCATGTTTTCGTTCTTGTTCACCTGAATAATTCGAAAAGTTTATAAGTAATTTATCTGTATAACAATTTGCACTAGAAAATGAATGTAAAATTTTGTGATGATCACATTACACAAGAAATGATGATTCGTGTTACGATAAGCGTCGCTTATGAATCGCCGCCAAATAAATTCAGTTCGTTTCACCTAAGTCTTGAAATAAGCGTAATGGCACTGGTCCGATCAAAAGCGAGTTAGCGATTGGTAGCTTGGCTATAAAAGGAACAAAAGGTAATCGCTCCCGTGAGAAGAAAAGAGACACGGCGATATTTATAGTTCACCGCTGAGCTAGTAAGTATACTAGCTAGCGAGTAGCTTCTTGTCAACTAAATGATACAATATAGTCGCAGTTACTGAAAGCCGCTTTTGCATTTTTTTAGCTATCATACCTACTATTCTAATAAGGATTCAAATCTTTGCAAGTGAGGCGTGACTACAATCTTTTGGTAGTAGCTTGTAGAATTATGTTCGGAGATTTCGACTGCCTTGAGCTAGTGGCACAGGTAGTGCGGCTGTCTATACCTTTCTTGTCTAAGCAAAATCTTAGGTCTAGAAACCATAGCCTTCTTGCGATTCCTACAACGCTGGCTCGACAAAGATCTCCCATTATTCGAGCTCTAAGATTTTTGAACGCGCTTCTGTCATGGGCACTTGAATGTGATCTGTTCGCAAGCCGATGGGCAAATGTGTGTAGCGTATGTCTGAAGTACTGCGAGGTAATGGATGATAGTTGTGGTATATTATAATTATGTTTTGTATCTAAGTGTCGTGTAGTTTAAATTGTACAGTATTGTAGTAACTATGGTATACATGTTAGTTGTAAGGTTTCATTTGTATGTATTGTACGAGTATAATCTGTAAAACTGTGTACATGCCTACTTATACTGAAATAAATGATATTCTATTCTAGTTGTAAGTATATTTTTTGTTTGAATAAATAAATAAATAAAAACTTACCATAATATGCCTCTCTCTAGAGATGTACCCGTCTTTCTGAGCAGCCATGAGTACTTCTTGCCCCATTAGAGTCAACGGCAGACTAACTACAAATCGCCCGTTGGCATCACTAGTGTTGGTAGATATAGGAGGCATAGGTTTCTTAGAACCGAGTCGGTATACTAGTAGTTTTGCTTCGTTTAGTGGTAAGCTGTTATGGTCGAGGGCTAGACCTGAAAATATGAATAATAAATGTCATGGGACTATCTTACACTAATCGACATAGTGCTACGATAGCACGAAGGCAAATGTTGTATAATAGGCAATGATATAATATATAGGGTTACTTTTTTACCAGTACAATAAATCAACAAACGTAATAGTAGTCCAAAATACAAAACAACAAAACAAAACTAAAATACTAATGTTCGAACTTATCCGCAAAGCTAACAAGAAATGTGGACGTAACGCATCGACGTGCATAACTAGCAAAACGATCGAACTGTCAACTGTTTGTTTAAAAAGACATCGCGCATGGCGCGGCGGTGGCATCGTGTCATACCGCATCGTTGACGCCTTGTAATCAGTGCGTGCATGAAGGATAAATTAATAAAAAAAATGTGTTATTTTTATGTGATACATGTGATCTATTATCGATACCAATGATATAGTAAAATTTATCATAACGGTGAAAAAGTAACCCTGTATAATAGATAGATAGTGTATATGTATATACACGGTGTAATACGAGAAAACCGAATAACTTCAACAGATTCCTGGAGTCGTAAGAAGCAAATAATGTTACATGAACCCAAGTTGAAACTTATTTTTAGGGTTCCGTAGCCAAAATGGCAAAAACGGAACCCTTATAGATTCGTCATGTCCGTCTGTCCGTCTGTCCGTCTGTCACAGCCAATTTACTCGGAAACTATAAATGCTACAGTAACGTAATTTGGTAAGGATATGTGTTGTATGAACCGCTACAGGAATGTGATACTAAATTGTAAAAAAAACCATTGGGGTGGGGGCCCTCCATACATGTAAATGAGGGATAGAATTTTTTTTTTTAGTTGTACATAAGCGTGTGGGGTATTAATAGAAAGGTCTTTGAAAATGATATAAAGGTTTATACATCACATTTTTATTTAATCAAATCGTTTTCGAGATATCAGGTCTCAAAGTCTGAAAAATGTGTCCCCCCCCCCTCTATTTTTTAAACTACGCGATATAAAATTCTGAAAAAAATATATGTTATGCACATTAATAAAATCTATCAACGATTTTTGGTTTGATAAAATTATCTCCTATAGTTTTTGAGGTAGGTTGATTTAACTGTATTTTTTTAATAATAAATTGATAATGGTACGGAACCCTTTGCGCGCGAGTCCGACTCGCACTTGGCCGGTTTTTTTTGTTATGTTTTCAAACATTGCAAAAAAAAATTTTTGTTGAACGCACGAAAAGAACGCACAACACACAAAGTCGACACGATGTATTTCGACATCGGTTCACGGACCCGGACAAAAGTTATTCGGTTACCTCGTGTTAAACGTATTTATAAATTAATAGACAGAAAACAACCATGACCAAAGCAACTAGCTGTACTGTACCTGTAATATAGACCAAGTTGGGGTCGTTATATAACTCCTTGTCTTCAAATGTGCCTCCTGGAAGCTCAGTGTTGGCCCGACGCAGGATGATGTCTCTCTGCTTCACTTCTCCTTCCACGATCTTCCATGTTAGGACCTGATAATGAACAAGATTGGTTATAAGATAGTACAATCTTTACATCAAGTGGTAAAAAATTAAGGTCGAAACGAGTGGTGATAAATTATTGGTCCTTTTCGCACGTGTATGGTAGGTATAGGTAGTTCCACGAGAGTTGAGGCACACAACAACATGTCATGTAGACACATGGGGAATTTGAAATCGGTGTTCCTTTTTCGTACTAATAGCAAATCTAATTGCGACTGCAAGATTGACCAAAAAGTTTGTTCAAGGCATTTCCTTCAATATTTCGACGCAAGTGACATTAAGTCATTCATTCATTCATTATATTTTTTGCAATTAGTACTTTATTTAAATGCGTGTGTTATCATTCACCTCAACTCTGGTGAAATCACCGATACGTTTTTTAGTACAGATCCAATGTACCAATCCAATACCTGACAAGAAATTAACTACTTCTCGAAATTATTGAAGCTTATATTTTTGGCATAAGGTCGATAAATTATCGACTTACAGTCTGTATGATACGATAGTTGACGGTGTCTCTGTCGTTAATTATGGAGAGTATGGGGGGAGGTAGCATACTACCTGATATTGACCGTGTGACATTATGTAGTTATATTGGATTTCTAATCAATAATCAATTAAATAAATTTATTGAAAAAAAAATACACAATTATAATAAACAACATCACAAAATACTATAATACTAATCTAAACTTAAGGGTCGGATTCCCGATTTTGTCGTTTTAGACCTATTTTCGAACAAAGAATTTGTTAAGTAAATATAACTCTACAAACATATTTCTTACATGAAGTTATTCAGAAAGAACCCGTGCAGAGGCTCCAATTGATGTTATATTTTATATTTACATGGATTTCCTAGAAATCGGCTCTAAATGTACCGAAAAATGAAAAAATTGCATATTTTTCGAACACGACGCAATGCATATTTTTCTTTTACGGGCATAAAATATTCATGTTAATTTAAAAGCCAGATAACTGAATTAGTGCATCAGGGCATATTCATATTTTTCCTCATAAAGACAACGGAGAAATTTAATCCTTAATTTAAAATTACGTATATTCTCCATACAAATGGCGACACGAGTCAAAATTCTCTTTTGACTCAGATGGCGCGAGCGCCTCCTCGAGGTCGGACGCACGCCAAATCGCTCCCGTTGACAGCTCTTTTTGACATTGAAAATGACATAAAATCATATACATATACGTCAAGGGATGCCAGTACTCAAAGTGTCTTTAAATAAGTAGGGAAAATCAGAACGAAGAAATTCTTTCGAACCCCATCGTTTATTTAAGTTTCTTGTTATTTTTAAGACTGAACACAAGAAGACTATAACAACTGATTCAAAATAAAACTCAATACTACCGAACACGTATAAGTTACATTCGCAAAAACGATTAAAAATGAAAAAAGTTTACGGATACGATTTGGTGTAATGGAGTTTATTTTCTATACTCTGGAAACAAAATACGTCATTTGAAAACACATGCGACGGTGACGGCTCGAAGTCAAAACGATCAGGATGTCAATTTAGCTATAATAATAATAAGAAAGATAGAATATGTTTGTTATATAATTATAATAATAGGTATACTATACATATTCAAAGTGATACGAGTCTTTAATTAATGGTTGATTTGTGGAATAAAATCTGTGCTCATCGCCACACCGCGATTTCTACGGCCGTAAGACTTGATAAGAAAGTATGTACCGCATCTTCTCAGTACATTCAATATTGAAAGTAAATTATTTTAGTATTTTTCATTTATTCAAATAAGTTATACCTACAGTATAACAGTAAAAACCAAATCCTAGCGAACTACAAAGTACCTACATTAACTTTAAAGCTTTATGATGTCTGACCAGTAGTAGCCGTATCATGGAAACTGCGGACGGCACGAAACCAAAAATGAGCTGAACTGCACATAAATAAGTTCGGAAACGTAACTTATTGGTTTTTGGTTTGACACTAGAATGATTTATATATTATACTTATATTCTCTTTCCAGAAATGGCACATACGCTTTACTCATACTTAAATACTGAAGGATTCGCTGAGTGGCACGACAGGACTATCAATACGGACACAAAAACCTACCTACTAGTTATTTGGCCGTGTTATCCCTGTAAGTTGCAATACATTCCTAGTTATTTATTTGTATTTTCTATATTCTTGTTATTATACGATTTTAATATTAGGTATGCATAAATTTATGGCCACAGCTGGATATACTCGTAATTTTTTCACTTTTGTATCGTATATCTGCTAGCTTACAAGTAAATCGTCTTCTGATAGCCAAAATTGTGTATTGGTATCGTATGTTAGCCGTGTGGTGACGGCAATAAGAATACATTTGTCACCACCCCAACTCCTCCTGCGGTTGTCGTAAGAGTCGACTAAGGGATTGAAGTGTCACTGACCATTATTTGATAAAATATTGATGATGGGCAGCAGCGTCATCATAGTGGACACATTACTGCGATTGCCAATCCGCTTGCCCAGCGTGGCGATTATGGGCATTTACCTCCTAATGCGTTTATACACATATTTAATAGGAGAGGCTTACGTCCAGCAGTGGACTATCATAGGCTGATGATGATGATGTTTTGATCATAGCACGAGCAAATACTCGTACACGTTTATGTGACGTAGGTAACTCCAAAAATGGTAAATTACAAACATTCTTGTAAATTCGACGTTCTATTGCGTTTTTATACATTGGTAAAAATAAATGTAAACAATTAGAGACTCAACTTATTGTTCATTTGAATGACAATGTCAAACTTCGTGTATAAGCTGTTTTTTTCTGGTAAGATAAGAGTGCAAAGGTGGGATCCAAATTTATTTTAATTTAGAAACTTGAAACTTTAGTATTAATAAGGTATTTTACAAGGGTACAAGAATTGTAATTTAATCATTTCTTAAAGGTTAAAAGGGGATTAGAATGTTTATAGCTATGATAATCCCTGTAAAAGTATTCTATAACAAGGGGATGCAAAGCTAGAATTGGAGACCTAAAACATTGTAGGAGATTTACTAAGTAAAATACGAAAAATGCAATAATATATCAAGAGTGTAGGGACATATCATGATTGAGAGGGTTAAGTAGGGGTGTAGATTTTGTTTAGGGAGACTAAGGTAGACTATAAATTTAGTGTAAATTACTAGGGCTAGAAAGATGGCATTTTTACAGAAGGTTAATATTATAATAATTTGTATACAAAATAAGAAACCAGTATATAAATTTTAAACCTTAAAGTGGTTAAAAGGTAGTTGAAAGTTTGTATGGAAATAGTGTGATTTGAAAGATAGCGACTTGATACGTCGTATTCCAACTGCTGATTAAAAAATAAGACAAATCAATTTCAGATTTTTTTAAATATTTATCCCTTAACACTTTCGACGCCGGTGACAGTGTTCACCGTCATACAAGTGTACAAAAAAATGTCTTTAAACCGAAAGTTTGTCTGAAGAGTATATTTTTAAGATAAAATTAAGGGGTGCCTGTCGTGTCGCATAACGTCGATTGTCCTAAAAATGTTTGGCCGAGAATGTTTGGCATAGTGTTAAATGGCATATTACTCGTTTAGCCTACTTTATTTTGCGCAAACACATTTAAAACACCTACACCATATTTATCCTAATATTGATTACTCGAACGTCGAATGGCCGTGTCGTTTGCCGTGCGGTGACGGCAGTAAGAATACATTTGTCACCACCCCAACTCCTCCTGCAGGTGTCGTAAGAGTCGACTAAGGGATTTAATTGTCACTGACCATTCTACAAGATTGATGATGGGCAGCAGCGTCATCATGGTGGACACATTACTGTGATCGCCAATCCGCTTGCCCAGCGTGGCGATTATGGGCATTTACCTCCTAATGCGTCTATACGCAAAGTTAATTGGAGAGGCCTACGTCCAGCAGTGGACTAATATAGGCTGATGATGATGATGATGATGATGATGATGAACGTCGAATGACCTAAAGCTTAATAATCATAATGTTAATTGTAATTAATATTATTTTTCCTACTGCTCAAACTGTCAATTTTCTTTGCGCCTACAATTGTTATGTCCGAAATTTCATTGAAAAAAGCATATTAACAATATGGTGAATGGTTTAAAATAATGTTCAAGTAATAAGCCAGGGTAAAACCGACTTGGAATGGTTAGGTTTCTAGGATAGGGCGGAGTGAAAGGCGTAGTCTATAAAATACTTAAGTAAGTTTACCCATCCTCCTTCTTGTAAACCCAAAAAAGGGGCGACGGGAGAGCGAAGCGCCCCACAAGGGGGGCTCGGGGGCGAAGCCCCCTGTATTAGAAAATAATTAATCTGTACCTCCCCTACTCCTAACCTGGATAGGTTCGTTAGGTACCTTTTATCCCTTAGATCAGGAATAGAAGTCCCGCGCAGCGGGGCTTCGTCGACCGGTTCCTAGGTCCGTACTGATGACTAAAATTCTTTGGACTACAGGGTTGGGTGGTTTAAGGGAGGGTTAAGTTTAAGGAAAATATTTTTTTAAAGGTAGTTAGTTTACTAAAACTAACTAATTGTGATGATCCTACTACTTAATGTACTAACATTAAGTAGTAGGATCATCACAATTATGCACAATTATTATTCGATACATAGACATTAGACACGAAAATCATTAGGAAAAACGATATTTAGGAACAACCAAGTTAGGATCAACAATTTCGGCAAAACAAAAATATGTGCAACAATGTTTAGGCCATTCATTTTTCGGCGTAAAGTTCGTATGCGACAAATTTTTCGAAATAAAAAAAATATGCCACCCGATATAGACCCAAAATTAATTCCAACCTTTTTTAGTACGGTCAAATCGTACATAATTTTACCCTAAACTCGCAAATCAAGTAGTATCGCTGCATTTTTGGTATGTTGTTTAGACACCATAGGACAGTATAAAACCATATTTTGCAAGCAAAAAAAAGTTGTGCTAGCTGGGTAGTACGTGAAAAACTGCGAAATTTACGGCCATTTTTTAGTTTCTGATTTTTATTTAAAAAACCTTACGTTTTTTGATATCATTTGTAAATAAACGTTTAAAGACTAATAAATTTCCAACAAGTTGAGCTAACATGCATTACCGTAGGTCTTATAGTTTCAGAGATTCGAGACTTTAAAAAGTACCCCTTTTTGTAAACTAGATAAAATTTTGTGTTTTGCTAACGTTTTCGACTTAATATCACCTCACCTAATTATGCTACGAAAAACATGCAATAATGACCTTATAGCGCACTTAATATTCTTTAATTTAAGGGTAAAATTAGGTCAGTGAACTTTGTAGTTGAAAGTATAAACTCGAAATTCCAAAGGCAGGAGGCCCGCTATCTAAGTTTTTCATACAAATCGCAAGTCGAGTTGCAAAGCTGCAATTTTGGTATATTATAAAGGCCTTATAGATATATACGAAAATGCATATTAAAAGAAAAACAAAAAAATAATTTGGGCATAGGACGTAAAAACGGAAAAAAAAATCGCACTTTTTTTAGTTTTTGACGTTTAACTAAAAATCTATTATCTTTTTGATACTGATTGCTATAAAATTAAGAAAGAACATTAAATTTGAAAGGATTTGAGCTACGTTGCATCACCGTAAGTTATATATATTTTGAGATACGACATTTCATAAAGTGCCCTTTTATCAAAACATAAACAAATTTTAGGTTACGTTAAAGCTATTCACTAAATATTGGCAAAACGTTCGCGCTAAGAAAAAAAAAGTAATTGTAGATAATAACTACATTAAATTTGGAACAAATTGAGCCGATAACAATTACTATAAGTCTTATAGTTGGGGGTGTACGAGGCTTCAAAACATGCATTTATTTTCTTAACTTAATGAAGGGCACATTTTGAAATGTCGTTTCTCTAAATCTATATAATTTAGGGTAATGCAAGGTAGCTCAAATCCTTTCAAATTTCATATTCTTTCTAAGTTTTGTAGCAATTAGTATCAAAAAGATAATAGTTTTTTAATTAAACGTCAAAAAGTAAAAGAAGTCCAATATTTTTTCAGTTTTTTTCGTCCTATGCAGAAATTCCTATTTTGTTTTTCTCGTAATATGCATTTTTGTACGTCCTTATAGGGCCCATATAATATACTAAAATTGCAGCTTTGCAACACGACTTGCGATTTGTATGAAAAACTTAGATAACGGACCTCCTGCTTTTTGAATTTCGCGTTTTTAGTTTCAATCACAAAGTTAACTGACCTGATTTTACCTTTAAATGAAAGAATATTAATTGCGCTATAAGATAATTATTTCATGGTTTTCGTAGCATAATTAGGTAAGGCGATATTAAACCAAAAACGTTAGCAAAACTCAACATTTTATCTAGTTTACAAAACAGGGTACTATTTGAAGTCTCGAATCTCTGAAACTATAAGACTTATGGCAATGCATGTTATCTCATCTTGTTACAAATTCATTCATCTTTAAACGTTACCTGATACATATTGTCTAAAAACGTAAGGCTTTTTTTATAAAAATCAGAAACTAAAAATAGACAGTAAATTTCACAGTTTTTCACGTATAACGCAGCTAGCACAACTTTTTTTTGCTTGCAAAATGTGGTTTTATACTGCCCTATGGTGTCTAAATAACATATCAAAAATGCAGCTTTACTACATGTTTTGCGAGTTTAATGTACGATTTGACCGTACTATTTAAGGTTCCATGGTAAACGAGGAACCCTTATAGTTTCGCCATGTCCGTCTATCCGTCTTTCCGTCTGTCTGTCCGCAGCATACCTCATAGGCCGTTAGTAAAATAAATTTGCAATTTGGTACACGTATACCTACATATCAGTCACACCGAAAGAGGTAGAATAAAATATAGTAAAAAATATTTTGCTGTAATCTTATAGTATGGTTGGTATTGTTGAACAGGTCTTTAAAAAAAATCGGGCTACAAAAGAGAGTTTTTTTTAGGGTTCCGTAGCCAAAATGGCAAAACGGAACCTTTTAAATATATAAATATATCTTGGGACATGTTACACAAATCAACCTAGTCCCACGGTAAGCTCAATTAAGGCTTGTGTTGTGGGTACCAGGCGACGATATATATAATAGATAGATACGTATAGATACTTAGATACATACACAGCCATGACCAAGGAACAAACATTTGTGATAAATAAATACACAAAGAATGCCCTCGCCGGGATTCGAACCCGGAACCTCCAGCTTCGTAGGCAGGGTCACTACCAACTAGGCTACAGAGGCTGACTGACTTTATAGATTCGTTATGTCCGTCTGTCCGTCTGTCACAGCCGATTTACTCAGAAACTATAAATTCTACAGTAATGAAATTTGATAAGAATACGTGTTGTATTAACCGCTACAGAATTATGATACTAAATTGTAAAAAAAATAATTGGGGTCGGGGCCCTCCATACATGTAACTGAGGGATAGATTTTTTTTTTAGATGTATACAAGCGTGTGGGATATCAATAGAAAGGTCTTTCAAAATGAAATTTTATACATCAAGGTTTATACATCACACTTTAATTTAAGCGAACCATTTTCGAGATATCAGCTCTCAAAGTCTGAAAAATGTGCCCCCCCCCCTCTATTTCTTAAACTACGTGCATTAAATTCTAAAAACAAATTATGTTATGCATATTATTAATAAATTCTATCAACGATTTTTGGTTTGACTAAATTATCTCTTATAGTTTTTAAGATAGGTTGATTTAACTGTATTTTTTTTAACGATAAATTGATAATGATACGGAACCCTTCGCGCGCGAGTCCGACTCGCACTTTGCCGGTTTTTCTTTGCAAGTTAACGTTTTCGGAATTAACCGCTAGACAAAAAATGTTTTCTTGCCCCAGGGTCCGCTGGATGAGGGTGACGCAGGATCGGTCATTGTGGCAATCTTTGGGAGAGGCCTATGTTCAGCAGTGGACGTCTTTCGGCTGATATGATGATGATGATAGATGATGATGATGACATTACGATACAAGCGTGAAAAAAGTAAAGGTTGGCGATAAAATAAAACACGACCGAAAGGAGTGTTTTAAATCGACACGAGATTTTAGGGTTCCGTAGTAAACTAAGAACCCTTATAGTTTCGCTACGTCCGTCTGTCTGTCTGTCTATCTGTCTGTCTATCCGCAGCATAACTGAGTGATCGTTAGAATTAGAAATTTGCAACTTGGTATAGTGTACATATTAATCAGGCCGATAAATTGATAGAATAATATACAAGGTGATCCTATTAACTATGCGTATTGGACATTAGGAGGTAAATACCCATAATCACCACGCTGGCAAAAGGGTTGGCGATCGCAGTAATTTGTCCACTGTGACGATGCTGTGCTGCTGCTGCTCATCATCAATCTTCTATAAAGAAATAGTTATTTGTTGTACAAGGGTGCAAAGTTGTATTTTACCCGCGAGCACGAAATTGAAACACGAGCAAGCGAAAGGATTCCATAGTTGAACCACGAGCGAAGCGAGTGGTTTTAAAACAGAAACCTGAGCGTAGCAAGTGTTTTAACTTACGAGAAGTAAAATACATTTGCACTCGTGTGTAACACAAAACTTTTCCCCTCACTATAGCGAGGAACAGGAGGAGGTTTCTGATTTGAATGAAAAAAAATGAGGATATATTTCATAGTAGCAGAAGTGCTGAACCACCACCAGTTTTCTTTTTTTATCTTTTAATTTCCAAGTTTTGCCCATTCAAAGTTAAGAGTGGGGTCAAATTCCTGCTTGTACGTAGGTTGCCCTGAAAGTTTCGGGAATCGGAAAAAATCCGCATTTTAATGAAATAAAAGTACTTTTATTGTTTTTCAAAGTATTCTCCTTTGTGTTTAATACACTTTTTCATTCTCTGAAACCAGTTTTTAAAACAGTTATTGAAGTCTGAAGTGGGGGTTGACAAAATGGCCATTTTATAAGCGTCGACTGCTTCTTCCGCGGTCTGAAAACGCTGACCACGCAACCGATTCTTTATTTTCGGGAAAGTAAAAAAATCGTTGGGACTTAGGTCGGGGCTGTACGGAGGATGGTCCAGTAATTCGACGTTTTCGCCCTTCAGATAGTCTGTTTTCTGAGCGGTGTGAGGGCTGGCATTATCATGGTGTAGTATAATACGGCGGTTAGGGTTAGTTTTTCGCAGTTCAGCAAAAACAATCGGTAAACAAACGCCTATATACCAATCGGCATTGACAGTTCTTCGATCTTCAAGAGCGATAGTCGCCACGTGACCCGATTTGGAGACAAACGTGGCTACCATTTTTTTGATCGTGCTGCGAGAACGAACAACTTTTGTCGGCTTCGGTTCGTCTTCGTAAACCCAAACTCGAGATTGGTTTTTCGATTCAGGCTCATATGCGTAAATCCATGATTCGTCACCTGACACAATACTAAAAACGGCATTTGAGCTTCCTCCATTAAATCTTTTTAAAGTTTTGCGGCACCAATTGACACGTACCGTTTTCTGGTCGTCAGATAACAAGTGAGGAATCCACCGGGAAAATAACTTCCGCACGCCCAACTCTTGTTGTAAAATAACTTGTACCTGACTCATTCCAATGCCTAAAGTCTCCTGAATCTCCCGATATGTAACATGCCTATCTTCCTTTATCAGTTGGCGAACAACATCGATGTTTTGATCGGTAACGGCCGTTTTCGGTCGACCCTCACGTACGTCATCCGCAAGAGACACACGGCCACGTTGGAATTCCGAATACCACCTGTATATGGTCGTCTTTGAAGGTGCTTCACTACTAAAAGCAATAATTAATCGGTCTCCACATTGTTGTTGTGTTAATCCACTTTTAAAGTCATAATAAATCATTGCTCTAAAACTTTCGCGGGACAGCTCCATTTTCACCAGCGACTCAACGACTTTAAAAAACAATTGAAAATCGGACATTGTTTTTTTTTTCTAAGTGGCCAGTGTTTTCGAATAATGAGAGTAATGAGACTATGCTTGTAAGAAAGAGGTATAACACATGTCAAATATACGTTCCTAAGTATTAAATTCCCTAAATTTTCAGGGCATCCTACGTACAAAATCAGACCTAACTTTTTTTCTATAAGAGGTAACAAAATAATTATTACTTTGTCATTATATTTTCTAAATGCAGGTAGAAATACGTGGTTAAATTTTTTTGGGTTCATTAACGGGCATGGTGTATACAGTCAATTTCAACTGTCTGGATTTAATTCAATATTTTCTCATTGAATTCATAGGCATTTAAAAGATTAAGGTCATATTTATATTTTAATCTGCATAAATATAACAAGAGAAAAAATGCACTAGGTGAGCAGTTTAAAAAATCGTATTTCGGAAAATAGGCAAAATAACAATTTTTTTTCCAAATCTAACTAAAGTAGATGTCTTGTTAGTAGATGTTTATTCATCATAATTTATGATTAAAATAAAGAAAATATTTTATCTTCCACATTGATTTTTTTAGAGTCAAACATGATCATTTTCGAACGTCTCAATTTTCATTTTTATTTTTCTATTACAAGTAGTTGCTCTAACACATTTATATTTATTTTACAAGATGAACACGGCAGTACTTTATTTTTTAGAATAAAATTATATTTGATATGCAACAGGGTTGGCTCAAGAACCAATTGAAAATATAATGACAAAGTAATAATTATTTCGTTACCTTTTATATAAAAAAAAAGTTATGTCTGTTTTTCCACAATTAGAAATTTGACCCCACTCTGAATTTTGCAAGGGCAAAACTTGGAAACTAAAAGATAAAAAAGAAAACCGGTGGTGGTTCAGCACTTCTGCCACCATGAAGTATACCCTCCATTTTTAGGGTTCCGTAGCCAAAATGGCAAAAACGGAACCCTTATAGATTCGTCATGTCCGTCTGTCCGTCTATCACAGCCGATTTACTCGGAAACTATAAATGCTACAGTAATGAAATTTGGTCAGAATATGTGTTGTATGAACCGCTACAGGATTATGATATTATATTGTAAAAAAAACCATTGGGGTGGGGGCCCTCCATACATGTAACTGAGGGATGGAAAAAAAAATTTAGTTGTATATAAGCGTGTGGGGTATTAATAGAAAGGTCTTTGAAAATGATGTCAAGGTTTATACATCTTATTTTTATTTAAGCAAATCGTTTTCGAGATGTCAGCTCTCAAAGTCTGAAAAATGTGTCCCCCCCCCCCTCTATTTTTTAAACAACGCGATGTAAAATTCTGAAAAAAATATATGTTACGCACATTAATAAACTCTATCAACGATTTTTGGTTTGATTAAATTATCTCTTATAGTTTTTGAGGTAGGTTGATTTAACTGTATTTTTAAATGATAAATTGATAATGGTACGGAACCCTTCGTGCGTGAGTCCGACTCGCACTTGGCCGGTTTTTTTTTTCATTCAAATCAGAAACCATGCAGCATACTCGATTTGTTGATTTCACCTGGAATGACCCTTTACCATTATTTCGTTAGGTCGGTTGGTCTTTCTTGAGTGATATCTAATTTATTATGATTTTTTTAACACTTTTTTTCCTAAGTTTTCAGCTTTGTTCAAGTGGGGAACAAAAGAAATAAACGAACGCTGACGTCGTTTATACCAAGAAAGAAAATAAGGTATGTGAGTTACAACCCGCAAATGGTAGGTATATAAACCCCTAATATTTTCATTTGCAAGTATAAGTATTATTTTTTTATATATAGGTAATATATAGACAGGGTAGAAATTATTTTTGGGTTAGAGAGGGCAGCTACCAGGCCCCAATTTCACCATATTGACAAGTGCTACAATTGTAAATTTACTGTTTCTCCAATCTGGGGCGTCTATAGGCTACAGTTACCGTTTACCATCGGAAGGGCCGTGCGTTTGTTTGCCACCAACTTAAAATTTAGTGCAGGAACTTTAATAAACCAGCAGTAAATAACTACTTTTTTGCGAAGCAAAATTACAATTGTCACAAAAAACACGACAATTGTATTGAAATTCCGACATATACCGAACCTCATGTCAAGATTGAATGAGAATTGTACTAAACCTTGCGACAATTGTCACGGGTTAAGGAAAATAAAAAGTAGTTTATTAACGATTTAAAAACGTTATTAGTAATAATTTTATGTTGGTTACAAACAAGCACATGGACCGTCCGATAGTAAGCGGTAGCCGTAGCCTACGGAAGCCTGTGACGTCAGTAAAAGGGATATTTTACAATTGTCACACTTGTAATTATGGTGGAATAGGCCACAGATCCAGAGTAACTATGCGAAAATGGTCTTATATGACCTTCCTCGATTTTAAATTAGTGAAAATTGGCGTTTACTGATTTTGGGAAAATCATACAGGTTGCGAGAAAATTGACATTTTTAACAATAGTACATTGTTGTAGAGGCTGGTAAGTAAGCAATAGATGAACGAGTTTGTTTGAAGGCCGACCCTTTGGGAGGCGTTCGATAGTACGAGTTCATCTATTGCACTTTTAGCCGAGGCTAAACATTGTGCTTTTCACGACAACTGTGAGGAAATAAAACACATTTTTTATAATTATTAAAAATTAGTCACATTTGTATGTGGCTGAACGCCATGATCCTGTGCCGCAAAAATTAAAAAAGCAGTCCGACAAAATTTCTCTGAAATAATTTTCAAAACGTCGTATCTACCTATGAAATCCGTGTTTAGATATGACCTTTTAGTTTACGTTCAACATTGTTGTACTGTTCGCGTGACGTTCATAGATGTATAGGTGAAAAACTTAAGAAAGTCACCTGTTGTACGTGTGAGTGACGTATTCGAATAGAGAACACATATTTGAAATTAGTAACACAAACAAAACAAATGCCTATTCGAACACGTCACTCACACATACAACAGGTCTTATTAAGTTTTTCACCTATACAGCTCTACAGCTGTCACAATTTGACAGCCATACGTCGATAGGCAACTTTCCGTACTGTGTTTAGACAAACAATCACCACATTTACGAACAGTGTCGTGAAAACTTTTTTTGATGCCAATCGATCCTGTTTCTGTTCAGGATCAAAAGCTTGTATGAGACCAAAAAAAATTTTTCGGCTAGAAAAGCCGCAAATCGAGATAATGAATGTAGCTAATGTTTTCACACAGTATTATTGTCATTTAGCATAGGAGGTATAATTATCGTGACATATGATGTAATTAAACTTTCACTTTTTTTCCATAGTAAATGTAACTATGAAAACAGTTTTCTTGAAATTTTGGTTTTTTTTATACATTGCTATAAGTTGACCCCTGAGAAACTATTGGTACTGGATACGAATGGAATCGATTAACGTAAAAAAATTAAGCGTGAAAAAATATTTTTAGTACAGATTTACAGATGGTGTATTTTTTGGTGTATGGTGTATTTTAGTGGGTCATTTTACGTCAGGTCCAAAACTTCGGAGGAAGGAAACTTCGGATCTGTACTAAAAACCGGCCAAGTGCGAGTCGGACTCGCGCGCGAAGGGTTCCGTACCATTATCAATTTATTAAAAAAAAAATACAGTTAAATCAATCTACCTCAAAATCTATAGGAGATAATTTAATCAAACCAAAAATCGTTGATAGAGTTTATTAATGTGCATAACATATATATTTTTTTGAATTTTATATTGCGTAGTTTAAAAAATAGAGGGGGGGACACATTTTTCAGACTTTGAGAGCTGATATCTCGGAAACGATTTGCTTAAATAAAAATATAATTTATAAACTTTCATATCATTTTCAAAGACCTTTCTATTAATACCCCACACGCTTATATACAACTAAAAAAAAAGTTATCCCTCAGTTACATGTATGGAGGGCCCCCACCCCAATGGTTTTTTTTACAATTTAGTATCATAATCCTGTAGCGGTTTATACAACACATATCCTTACTAAATTTCGTTATTGTAGCATTTATAGTTTTCCGAGTAAATCGGCTGTGACAGACGGACATGACGAATCTATAAGGGTTCCGTTATTGCCATTTTGGCTACGGAACCCTAAAAACGTCGTAGGAAACACGTGCAAAAACGAAATTCGTAACTCGTCGCCACTCGTCACTCGTTTCGAATTTCATGTTTTTCGCACTTGTGTCGAAATGTACTATTTTAACATTCATACAAATTGTATGGGGATTTTAAATCTCGATTTGCGGCTTTTCTAGACGAAAATTTTTTTTGGGTCTATACAAGCTTTTGATCCTGAACAGAAACAGGATCGATTTTTTTTCCTAGCCTGTAGACGTGTCCCAATGCTGGGCAAATGTCTCTCCCTCAGATCTCCACAGTTCCCGGTTCGGTGCCAAGTCTGGCCATTGTTGGCGAAGGCGTCCAGGTCGTCCTGCCATCTGCGCCTGGGCCTGCCTCGTCCCCGCCTAGTTTGCGGCATCCACTTGGTGGCAATTTTATCATTGTCATTGGTAATGAAGTTCGTCTATAAAACTGTGTATATTTATATTATATTTTTTATTTTTTAATTCACAAGTACGGTTGCAACCAATTGCACTTGAAATTTATTTTTAAAATGGATCTTTTCAAATAGGAGACGCAGCATGACTTCAAAAAATTTAGAACAAATCTTAATTTGCTTTGCAGAGCTAAAACAGCAATGAGTCCATATATGTATACTTCAAAGACAGGTAATAGAAACTTCAAAGATAGGTACTCTCTTGTCAAAATGGCAGATAATTTTGAATATAACTTAGAAATAGAAGAGGTACTATTTTTTCACAAGAGGTAAAACAATCCAATATGAATTTAATCGAATTCAGGATCTGGTCCCGCTATTATTATGGTTAATGCAAAACCCTCTCGACGTTTTTATCAAAACCAGATATATTAGATAATTATTCAATAGGGGGGCTGCATAATTAATGAACAATAGTATATTTAGTAGCAGTATTCTGCCCATGCGAAGCCGCCGTAGCTAGTTATGGAAAATTACTTTATTTCCACAACATAATGTAATATTTATAAATGTACCTTGTGTAATAATAATAACATTAATAACAATGATACCTCGTGCGAAACTAAATGTAATTTTTGGGAACCGTTATAATGGCGGGACCAGATTCTGAATTCGATCGATTCATATTGCATTATTTAGTACTGAATTAGTACTATTTGGTACCAGTTGTAAAATAATTTGTACCTCTTCAATTTCAAAGTTATATTCAATCAGTCTGGTCCCGCCATTATAACGTTATAATGGCGGAACCAGGTCCTGAATTCTGTCGATTCATATTGCATTATTTAGTACTGAATTGATACTTTTTGGTACCTTTTGTAAAAAAAGTACCTCTTTTCAAAGTTATATTTGAAATAGTCTGGTCCCGCCATTATAACGTTATAATGGCGGAACCAAGTCCTGAATTCTGTCGATTCATATTGCATTGTTCAGTACTGAACTGGTACTATTTGGTACCTGTTGTAAAAAAATTAGTACCTCTTCCATTTCAAAAATTATACTTCGAATAATCTGGTCCCGCCATTATAACGTTATAATGGCGGAACCAGGTCCTGAATTCTGTCCATATTTTGTCGATTCGTTAAGTACCAAATAATTATTTATTTATTTATTTATTATTTATAGGTAGTAACACTACGATGTACCTATATATATAATTGTAATTCTTCAATTTACATTTGTAATTGTAATTCTTGAAATAAACTACTGATTACCATTTAAGATAATATAATAAATGCCTTAATGTTTTACCTATGTGCATTTTTATTTTTATAAAGAATGTAATTTAATTTAGTAAAATAAGCTCCCTTAAACCTGATAATTGCTGGTAAGTCACATTAATAATTATACAAATGTAATGCATAATTCCATTCATTAGGCTTTTCACGGAAACTTCTTCACCATTGCACTGAAGCGAGTTGTGGAGAAGATAGAATCGGGTTTTTTCTTCAATATACGAAAATAAGAGATTGTGCATTACATCTATACACTTATTAATCTCATCAAACAATTGTTCAGGTATATTTAACTTCTTAATAATCTCCAAATAGAAAAAAATAAATAAATTTAGAATATTTACCTCTGTATACCTATATCAAATTAGTATGGACTCGCAAATGTGCGTCGTTGGCACTGCAATCGTTGGTGGACTCTTGTGCGTTTGACGCGCACAGCAGTGGGAAAGTTGAATGTCTACGAAAAGCTGGTGATAGTGAATACTTAGGGCCTATATTCAATAGTATCGTGTTCTGATCAGAAAAATATATACCAATTTTTTTTTATTATAGTGGACTAATGGATTACAACCAGTTGGTCAAACAGGCATACTATCGGAGTATCGAACCAAGCCATTTTGTTCTAACGCGGATTTTTTTTCTCTTACTATTTCCTAATCAGAATACGATGCTGTACAGTCACCATCTGATATAGCGGAGCGGCCAGGATGCTCATAAATATCAGAGCAGGCCGCTATTATTATGGCGTTCGTGTGCATGTTCAGATATTTTAGAGTGCCGTGGTCGTTCAGATATATCTGATGATGACTGTAACAAATTGATTGATCTGTACTGAAAATCCATTTTTAGTACAGATTTTTGCCGCACTAGTGCGAGAAATGGCTCATTTCTTATCAGGTAGAAACTTCAGAAGGCCATCTGTACTGAAAAACGTCGTATGATACACGTGCGAAAAGGAAATTCCTAGCTCGTGTCGATTTAAAACACTCATTTTATCTTCTTTCTATTTATTAAATCTGTCTTTTGCATTGCATTGAGACGACTCGAAAAGACAAGGATAGTCTTATAAAATCTATCCCTCTCTATCTTTTTACCATCTAGTACTTTGACAAGTGCAAGTGTAATGTTTCAAAAGAGGTAGTGATAAATTACAAACTCGGCCGCTTTCATAAAAAAAAACACCAAGGTTCAATGACCCCGCTCGGTAAAATGAGGTAGTGTGCGTGAAGTGCGCGTGTGTGCGAAATGGGGAAATTTGACAGAATCTGTAAAATTTCCCACATCTATCCGAATCTTAACTAAAGAACCTTAAAGCTAAACGAATTTAAGCACCAATCAATCAAATAACCAGAGAGATTTCTAATGACTTTATATCATAATTGTCCTTTCTAATTTGGTTATTTGATTTATTCATCCCAGATTTTATCTATGACTTGTATTTTTATGATTTATGACTAAACGAGTATGAGTATGAATACCTGGTCCACGTATCCTCTAGCAGACACTACCGCTTGGTACTGTCCGGGCGGTAGGGAGGCGCGGTAGTGCGCTGCGTTGCGGGTAGCGCGGTAGGGTCGTGGGATACCGTTTAATGCGGTTCAATACTTTGTTCAAATATAAAATCGTACCTATATTTTAGATTGCCACTGCCACTACACATTGAGGGCGGATCAGACACAGGTACTCGGGTATCCGTGTCTTAATTACACGGTTCCTAATTAAACGTTTCCAACGGGTAAGAAACCCGTTTCCCGGTAGCAAAGAAACGGGTACACGAAACCCGGACACGACCGAGAGCCCTAGTTCAAACCCTACACCGTTCCTGAGAAGAACCAGTAAGAAACTCAGGTGGACTTATTTTTTCAAAACAGTATAATAATACATATTATTAAAATAACATGCATTAAAGAATTTATTACATAAAAAAAAATATTTATAGACATTTTTATAAAAAAGAAAAATAAATAAAGGATCATAATATCAAACATGTTTGTCCCTTTCGGACATATCAATATGTCTGTAGATAGCGTGCGGCTTCCATGTTTTATTTGTTCGAGATTTTTGAATTTTATGACTAAACGAGTATGAGTATGCTTACCTGGTCCACGTATCCTCTAGCAGACACTACCGCTTGGTACTGGCCGGGCGGTAGTGAAGCGCGGTAGTGCGCTGCGTTGCGGGTAGCGCGGTAGGGTCGCGGGATACCGTTTACGAGGATCTTCGCGTCGCGGATTGGGCCTCCGGTGTCGCTTTTTATTACTAAACGAGTATGAGTATGCTTACCTGGTCCACGTATCCTCTAGCAGACACTACCGCTTGGTACTGCCCGGGCGGTAGTGAGGCGCGGTAGTGTGCTGCGTTGCGGGTAGCGCGGTAGGGTCGCGGGATACCGTTTACGAGGATCTTCGCGTCGCGGATTGGGCCTCCGGTGTCGCTTTTTATTACTAAACGAGTATGAGTATGAATACCTGGTCCACGTATCCTCTAGCAGAGACTACCGCTTGGTACTGGCCGGGCGGTAGTGAAGCGCGGTAGTGCGCTGCGTTGCGGGTAGCGCGGTAGGGTCGCGGGATACCGTTTACGAGGATCTTCGCGTCGCGGATTGGGCCTCCGGTGTCGCTTTTTATTACTAAACGAGTATGAGTATGAATACCTGGTCCACGTATCCTCTAGCAGAGACTACCGCTTGGTACTGGCCGGGCGGTAGTGAAGCGCGGTAGTGCGCTGCGTTGCGGGTAGCGCGGTAGGGTCGCGGGATACCGTTTACGAGGATCTTCGCGTCGCGGATTGGGCCTCCGGTGTCGCTTTTTATTACTAAACGAGTATGAGTATGAATACCTGGTCCACGTATCCTCTAGCAGAGACTACCGCTTGGTACTGTCCGGGCGGTAGTGAGGCGCGGTAGTGTGCTGCGTTGCGGGTAGCGCGGTAGGGTCGCGGGATACCGTTTACGAGGATCTTCGCGTCGCGGATTGGGCCTCCGGTGTCGCTTTTTATGTAGCCCTGGATACCTGGGGCAAGAAATAAATAAATATCTTGGGACATCTTACACAAATCGACCTAGTCCCACGGTAAGCTCAATTAAGGCTTGTCATGTGGGTACTAGGCGACGATATATATAATAGATAGATACATACAGATACTTATATACATAGACAGCCATAACCAAGGAACAAATATGTGTGATAAATAAATACACAAATAATGCTCTCGCCGGGTTTCGAACCCGAAACCTCCAGCTTCGTAGGCAGGGTCACTACCAAGGCTACGGAGGCTGACAACATAACTGTGAATATATCCTAGATCGACTTATATCCTGTTGTGTCAACAGTACTTTCGAATCCCCTTACTCACGTACTATCTAATCGCGGTTTGATGATAGTTAACTATCATACAACATGAATTTTATAATGATAAGAATGGTCAGTGACACTTTGATCCCTTAGTCGGGTCTTACGACACCCGCGGGAAGAGTAAACAATGTTTAGAAATAGTTACCAGTGTTAGCCAGTTCGACAAACTTCATGATGCCACGAAGGTTGCTCTTCCACACATACGCTATATCGCTTTCGCTCGGCATCTTGCAGCAGCTCAGCCCCAGAGATACTACCGGCGTGTTATATCTGCAACCACGAAAAGTTACACACTGCACTTATACTTACAACCCGTGGTGTTTAGCACATCGATGGATAAACAAAGGTAACATAACATTAGCAGGAATCGGAGCTATTTTCATTGCAAAAACTCAAGTGTAGGTATACAAAAGAACACTTACAGTTATAAATGAAATAAATGAAAATTACAAAAGTTATATAAATAAAAATGATAATATACATATATATCGTTGCATGGCGTGAAGAACTTGATAACTCGAGATGAAAAGTAGAAGAAATTTTAACTTTAATCTGTAATAAAATTAATTTATTTTCCTTTACCAAAATATCTGTTCTTCACGCCACGTACCGATAAACACCGTGTTTTTATTGATTTCCGTTAAATTAAAGGGTAGCTTATTTAGGTCAAAAATAACCAATTCCTCTAAGAAACTAGTGTCTTAACTCTTACTGTTATTGATTTATTAAAAAAATAAGATTAATGACTGAACAAGTGTATTGCAACCTTTATTACATCCTAATGTTACTTATTTTGACATGTGCCGTCAGCAGCCGTCAGTCGCCTGAGATCTTATTCTTAAGGTTCTCTCACACTTGCCATTACATTAAGTATGTATGAAAAGGAAAAAAATTTTTTTTACGAAATTAGCATAAGCCGATATGCCAGGCAACTTCTATTAATGTCCCAAGTAACCTGTCCAATTTAACGGAAATCAATAAAAACACGGTGTATACATAACCACACACCCAAACGTAGGAAGTTTTGTTTTACCCAAACATTGGAACTGGATGGTACTTCTGTCTGCGAGACAGGGTACGCTAATAAAGTAACCAGTGTACTCACCACAGATGTCATATATACCATAGATCAAGCAAACGTATCTACTTAGCGTGTCAAATGAACTCAGTGAAATCCACTGAGTTGTCCGTCTTTAATCGCAGCTTGCAGCTTTCGGGCGTCAAATTTTGTAAGTTGAAGTGAACAAAAACATTAATAATGCCTCCTTAAGTAATATTAATTGCAACAACACAAAAAAATATGAATACTCAAGGGCCTGAGACATATTTAAAATCATAGGCAAGTAACAACATTAGTACAAAATCTGACACGCTCGGCCGCCATACAAATGAATAAACTTGTTTCTTCTATCCAAATCTAATTCTGTGGTACTTACCTCTCACACAAGACGTCGAGTAAGTTCCCATGAGTTGAACCGCTGTTGTGGCACTCGAACTTATCCATTGGCGTCCTGTTATCCTGGTACTTCTGAGCAAACTGTTCGAACAGTTTGCGGGACAGATCCGGGTACGCTACGTCTTCCGTGCCTGAAAGAAATAGGTTCTTACAACCATAGACCACGGGCCTATTTCTCGAAAGCTTGTAACTTGTAATACAAGCGGAAGTCCTTATCCAATTAATGGTGTGAAAAAGAGACTTCTACTTGTATTTCAAGTTACAAGCTTTTGGGAAAAGGGTCCCATATCACATCATCAGCTTATCAGAGTTCACTGCTGGACGTAGGCCTTTCCTATTAACTATGCGTATAGACGTAGACGCATTAAAGGTAAATGCCCATAATCGCCATGCTAGGTAAGCGGATTGGCAATCGCAGTATATCCACTGTGATGACGCTGCCCATTATCAATCTTCTATCAAAGAATGGTCAGTGACGCTTCAATCCCTCAATCGGGTCTTACAACACCCACATGACACAGAATTGTTGCGGGAATTAAAATGCATAGTAAATTTATACACAAGCAAGTTTATACTAATAAATTATAATTTTCTCCTGAGATAATGCATTTTGAAATGTTGTAAATTTTTAATGATATTAAACTATGATTTTTTCATCACACTTGCTGTCTAAGCGCGCCATTGCTTGCGCGCGTAGCGTGAGTAATAGAAAAGTGAAATTCCCTAGGGAGTAATAAATGTCAGTACGTCATTTAATAATATTATGTCCTAAAACTTATTTTTTGGTTAGCAAGTGTGATGAAAAACATTGTATGCATCACGGTCGGTAAGCGGAATACTAACTCGAGTCATAAAAGCTAGCGGAATTCTAACACTCTCGTTAGTAATTCCGTACTTACCTCCCTTGATGCACAATGTACTATAAGAGTCACTCAGGGGGGTATAACCATAACAAGTGACAAGAAACCCATATACAAACATACCTGAAGACAACTCTAACACGATATCGTATTTCTCAGACTGAAGCAAATCTACGAAAGCCTTCTCTCGCGTGTAGTTGCTGAGTGGGTTCTGATTGGTTTTGGTGATGTAGTGGTATAGGCTGTCACCGAATTCTTCTTCGAGAGGCGTCATCTGAAATGGAAGATTATGTAAGTGAATATCACGGATTATCTAATGGTATCTAAACTGGTTGTTTTGTCGGAATAATCGTAAAAAACTAACATTTCCAATAGCGGAATATGGATTCCTAGGTTCGCCAATGCTGTAAGCCGTAGCGATGTGACGGGCGAAGTTAAGCATTTCTATTAACTTGAAATGCGTAGATTGACTCGCAAATTTTTACCAATCGCATAATACATGTTAATTGGCGTATAAAACGTTAAATTTACCTGGCACTGTTCTCCCTTGAAATTCCTAAGTATCTTGTCATACAGCGGATCCAGATTCGGTATGAAATGCAACACAGCATTTTCTAACAGCTTCTTGTGCCTAGGTTCGCCAATAGTGTAAGCTGTAGCGATGTGGCGGGCGAAGTTGAGCATCATCTCTTGGCCGATGGCTTGCGAGGCGTAGAGGTTGCTAATGAGGGCCATGTGGAGTTTGGTCTCTTCGGGAGAGCCGACCTGAGGATATTATTTGAGGTTAGGAATATTTTACTGTAGTTATTCGGAGCAATCTGTGACCAGCCTTTGAGATATGCGAGTCTCAACGGCTGGCCACAGATTGCTCGAAACCGGGACGATCGGAAACTGAGGGGGGATGCCTTTGCCCTGCAGTGGGACACTATATAGGCTTTAATAATAATAAAAAAATGTATTTAGGAATTGTAATTACAAAAATTAAAACCGACTTCAACCGATTTCTCCGAGTTCCCATCATCAGAGAACCACCTTTTTTGTTTTGAAGTAGGTTATAAACAGAAATATCGAAATCGGTTGGCGTGATATACATCAGACGTTATTCGTCCATTAGTCGTGCGCAGCCTTAATGCAAATTTAAAACTCATATAGTTTTCTGGATGCAATTGTCAGAACGAAATTAAAATGAGTCCCATCGGAAAGCATCAACTATTAAATATAAAAAAAAAAACATAATAACCGGTTTACCTAGTCAAAAGTTCGGTGCCTGTGGTAACAAACATTAAAAAATGAAGATAAAACATACAGTCGGATTGAAACCCTTCTCCTTGTCTTGTAGTCGGTTAAAATTGATATAGGATTTTGTTCAAATAAGCTAAATAAGGCTAGCGCGATACATAAACTTTGGTACTTAGTAGTCTTATGTTATAATCCTTTGAAGTTGGACGGAAAAATCCATTTTAAAGTGAGAGAGCATGCATATGCAATTATTTTAGCGGTATTGTTTGTGTTTTTTCTCGACTCTTGTACTGTCGTCATATGACAAATAGTAAACCTAATTGCAAAAAGTCCACTTTAAGAGTGTTAATTTTAGTAACACCACAAATGAAATTCTGAGCTCTCGATACCACTGAATAAAGTCGAAAGGCATTTTTCGTTGTACCTTTAATCCTCATCATACCTGATCAGTCATCTTAAGCTGGCGTAGCGCAGCAGTAAGGCTGTCCCCGGATCGGAATTCCGCAATTCCCGGGAATTTATTCTCCAGTTCCGCGTACATCTCCAGCGACGAGTGGTACCGGGTGTACATTATGTTGTCTAACACGCTGGGGCCCGTTTCTCGAAAGCTTGTAACTTGTAATACAAGTGGAAGTCTCTTTTTAACACTATTAATTAGATAAGGACTTCCGCTTGTATTACAAGTTACAAGCTTTCGAGAAATAGGCGGTGGGAGATGGAGCGAGTAACTATAAAAATCGCCGAGTCTTTTTCCCGTGTAAATACACGCGCTTATCTTTTGTTCGTTTTATAGCCGATAGCTCAAAGCTTACTCGCGCTGGCAAGTGCCTTATTCAATGTATTGACTACCTCCGTAACTAGAAATCCCGGGTTTTGCAAAGAGTGGAACGATTACAATAATCAAAAAATTTGGTGTAACTTTTCGACGTTATTAGGTACCACTGAATAGATTCGAAAAAAGTTAAATCGCATTTTCCCTTGACCGTATTATCGACAAAATTAAATCCTGACCCACAATAGGAGCTTGTCATAGTAACTTTGAAAATAAAATTGCTGCATCTGACGTGCAATTTGACTTTAAAGGTGGCACACTGTTTCATAGACAGAAGTTTCATAGAATTTCGTTTCACAGAAATTTGTTCTTATATTATTTGGATCATATACTTTCTGTTCCAATATTATTGTTTCATAGACTATTCAATTGCTTAAAACATATTTCACAGACATTCAGTTCCATATATATTGCTATCTAACTTTTTTACTTTACAAAGTAACCAAACACTAGAATTACATTTCATGTATTTTTGTTTTGTAGGCCCTTATTTCATAGATTGTTGTTTTATAGTTACTAGTTTATATAATATTTAGTTCCACTATTTACTTTATTGCATAGTGATATTCTTACCTAATAAGTATTAATAAGTATTTTGTTTCTTATACACTGATTCGCCCTCCCTCTAAAAAAACCAAACTGCTACCAGAAAAAGTAGGTAGATTGTAGGCAAAGTAGGTTAGGTAGGGTAGGTTAGGTTAGGTTAGTTAGCTTTTCAATCTGTTCTAGCCTCGAAACCTAACCAATCCAAGTAATCAGGGTAAAACGGACTTGGATTGGTTAGGTTTCGAGCGTAGTTTCCCGGATAAATAAAATACCTACTTACTTTTAATTAATTGTTTACGTATCGTCATCTTTGCGAAACCAAAAAAGGGGGAACGGGTGGGCGAAGCCCCCCACAAGGGGGGCTCGGGGGGCGAAGCCCCCCGCATTAAAAAATAAAAAAATTGTACCTCCCCTGCACTAACCTGGATAGGTTCGTTAGGTACCTTTTATCCCTTAGAGCAGAAATAGAAGCCCCGCGCAGCGGGGCTTCGTCGACCGGTTCCCAGGTCTAAATCGCTTACTAAAATTCTTTGGACAAAGGTATTTCTTTTGTATTTGTATAATTCTATAGTTTAATTATAACTGAATAAAAAAATATTAAGTTTGATACAATGACAAATAACATTCTATGAATATTCAGTTTTTGAAACAACTGTTCTAGACAAAAAATACTATACGAATTAATAATATTTGATTACGCTATGAAATGAAATTCTAAGAACTACATATCTGAACAATAAAAAATATACAAAACCAGGTTATACAATGTAAGAGCTCTGAAAAATGATCATTCTATGAAATGAAAATACGAGAAACATTTTCTATGAACCAATATTCTGCGAAAATGTTGTCTATGAAACAACGTACAACCGACTTTCAATGTTACTATGACAAGCTCTTTTTGTGGGTCAGGATTCAATTTTGTCGATAGTACCTTAATCATCATCATACCTGATCAGTCATCTTGAGCTGGCGCAGCGCAGCGGTAAGGCTGTCCCCGGAACGGAATTCCGCGATTCCCGGGAACTTGTTCTCGAGTTCCGCCAGTTCCGCGTACATCTCCAGCGACGAGTGGTACCGCGTGTGCATTATGTTGTCTAACACGCTTGGGCCCGTTTCTCGAAAGCTTGTAACTTGTAATACAATTGGAAGTCTCTTTTTAACACTATTATATTAATTAGATAAGGACTTCCATTGATAAGGAACTTAAGAAAGATAAGGACTTGCAATACAAGTGGAAGTCTCTTTTTAACACTATTAATTAGATAAGGACTTCCGCTTGTATTACAAGCTTTTGAGAAATAGGCTCGTCGGTGGGAGATGGAGCGAGTAACTATAAAAATCGCCGTGTCTAGAGCGGACTTCTGCTTGTATTACAAGTTACAAGCTTTCGAGAAATAGGCCCCTCGTCGGTAAAAGATGGAGCTAGTAATAGGCTCGTCGGTGGGAGATGGAGCGAGTAACTATAAAAATCACCGTGTCTCTTTCCCGTGTAAATACACGCGTTTATCTTTTGTTCGTTTTTATAGCCGATAGCTCAAAGCTTACTCGCTCGCGGTGGGAAGTGCCTTATTTAATGTATTGACTACCTCCGTAACTAGAAATCCCGGGTTTGCAAAGAGTGGAACGATTACAATCAACAAAAAAGGAGGTGTAACTTCTCGACTTTTTTACCACTAAGTAGATTTAAAAAAAGTTATACCACATTTTTCGTTGACCGTACCTTAATCATCATCATACCTGATCAGTCATCTTGAGCTGGCGTAGCGCAGCAGTGACACTGTCCCCGGAGCGGAATTCCGCGATTCCCGGGAATTTGTTCTCGAGTTCCGCCAGTTCAGCATACATCTCCAGGGACGAGTGGTACCGCGTGTGCATTATGTTGTCTAACACGCTGGTCGGAAGAAGATGGTAAAAATATCGGTATTATTAAAAGTCTATCGATTAGGGCTTCCAATACCGGTATTTTAGTACCAATACCCGGATACCGGTGTTGCCCATACGAAGATACCGTTTTTGGAAGCCCTACTATTGACCAATGGTTGTGATGTACGGCTATTACAAATAGATTAGGACCGCATAGTAAATAAAAACAGAAACACATTATTTTTAAGCGCAAATTATAAAATGATTATGATTCTGTACTTGAAACCAGGGACCGGATACCGGTATTTTCTCCATTCAAAAGAACGGTTTTTTTTTCGTTATCCGGTAAAAAATTAAGATAATGAAGTAATTTAAAAATACGATGATGTAAATAACATACATTTTGAGTACCAAAAAAAGAGTAAACATTTTAAAATATTGGGCTATTTTGAAGTTTTTCTAAAATCGGTTCCGGTCCCTGCGTTGAAACTGAAGACTAAAATATGTCGCGAAATATATCGCGCATAGTCTTCAAATATAAACTAAAATTAAAAACTGGACACGACCAGTGCTTTCCACTCCAATTTATCCAACGACCGTTTGAAGTATAAACTTGTTTATAAAAAAAACTTAAGCGGAAAGAAAGAAAAGTAGAAAACAGTTTTACACGTGTGCTAGCTTATTTTAGAAACACACAACACATGTATTTTTTGAAACAATGTATGTGCATTCTACCTTTAATTATTAACACCTTTGCTGCGGCAATTAGCTTAACTTGTAATTAACCATAGTTTGTAAGAGGTCGAAAGGCCCCCTACCGCAATGAACGTGTTAAAAAAATATTACCTCAACATTTTAAAAACTGATTTTTGTATATCTTTAGAAGAAAATCACACAAGTTAGTAATATTAGACAGTTAATACAATAAGACATAATATGCGTGCATATATATTTATTGATTAACATGAAGACAAACAAGCGGTGCATTTACTTATTTAGCAGTAGAACAATTAATAAATTGTATATTTGTGTATTTTATACGTTTGTTCAATAAAGTGCTACTACTACTCAGTGGCGTAGCGTGCCTTGTCGGGGCCCCGTATAAAAATTTTTTGGAGGCCCTTATATGGAGGTAATATAAATTAGAAAGTTTTTATTATTTTTCTTTACACACTTTGGGGGCCCCCGTGGCCCGGGGGCCCCGTATAATTGATACGGCATATACGGCAGTAGCTACGCCCCTGCTACTACTACTAATATTATAATATGCATGTAGTTGCCAAAATATTACAAAGCTCTATGGTGTAATTTTATCAATTTGTGAGCACTCACATTGACACGGAGTCCACTATTAATAACCCCGAAAATGTAACACAGAATCATGTAATATTGCACTGGCAGTTATATATAAGTGAAGACTGATTATTAAAAGTTTAAAGAAACATTAGATGACTATAAATTTTTAGTATACTAAGTACCTATAGTTGCCGATTTCTAAGAATGAACTTCTGACAGTTATAGCTTAATCCTTATTAATATGAGGGGTAAGACTATTTTTTCCGATAGACTTAACGTCATATATATAAGGGTCGTTTATAAAGTGTCAAATGTTCATTCTTGGAAATCGAGAACTCTAAGTGAAGACTGATTATTAAAAGTTCAAGGAAACATTAAATGGTTATCAATTATGAAAAGTACCTAGCGTAGAGGGTTTTTCATATCAATCGTGTAATTGTATATGTATATTATTTCATTTAATATGAGCCCTCACAAAGTTTTTGATATATGCATTAACACGTTCACTGCGGTAGGGGGTCTTTCAACCCCTTACAAAGTATGGTTAACAAGTTAAGCTAATTGCCGCAGCGAAGGTGTTAATAGTAATACTTAGAACGAGTAAGTTGATTATTTTCGAGTGTAAAACGGGGACAAACTAAGAAATATCAAATTTGATTTTGAGCAATGAATGTGGAACTCCAATTTATCTCATTTACTTTTATTACCTACAGCTGAAAGTATTTCAGCATTTGCAACTTAATATTTGATTAGTTAATAAGGTTTGAAATTTCCTATTTTATCCCATGAAATAAAAGATAATCTTATAAAACACACACATTCCAAAGCTACATACGAAACGTGGCGTTAACATATACATGAAAAGCAAACATAAAAAGCAATAAGTACCATGAAAAAGTTAAATTCAATCGTATTCTTGAGACGATAGAGTTCATTTCTAACAAACCTTAATTGTATGGCTTCAAGGTAGGTAAGCAAGAAAGAGATAGGAATGAAAATTAGATTAATATGAAAACAATATTTATACAAAATTCGACAAAATATTAAGATATTTTTAAGAAAAAAAGTACCATATATCTTCAAAATAATCACAAAATTTGAAGAATCATACATTTATATAAATTTAGAGATCATAATAATACATAGGTATAAGAGATCAAGACAAATAAACGCCTAAAAAGTTTCCAATCGAAAATTACTTAGTTATAAAGATATAACTATCTATCATACTGATATTTAAATGTACAGATATAAGTATTTACAGTTATATAATCAAGAAAGAATGATCTACAAGAAGCATGCAGGTTGAATTAATAATTATTTTGATCAACAACATTCTTGGGGTCCCGATATGAAAACTCAAAAAAGGTGTTCCATAGCAATGGTCAAAGATATATTCAACAGAATATATGGTCTTGTATTTAAGTATACATTGGACCCCACATCAAAATCATGAAAATATTCATGTTTTATTACGTTCTATCACCATTTTGAAGCCACCTCATATATTGCCAATCGTTAATCACCCATTTAACCATAAAAGAATATTAAGTGCCTAAAAATCACTTGACTTTTGAGATCAAAAAACAAAAGAAGTAATAGAGGAAGATGCCAATCGAAAATAAACTAAAAGGAAATTCCACGCCAGAGTGAGTGACCTATTTTTCAGGTTTTTTTATATAAATGAATTGAATGCAACTGTTATTTTACCTCGATATAATTTTGTTTTGATATTTAATACATATAATATCAAAGTGTATTTGATGTTAGCGTAAGTATACTTAATGGAAGGATGAGAGTCCGAGTACAGGTAAATTCACTAAAGCTGGCACGAATGGAATGAAATGAAATGAATGACATCTATCATTGTGTCTATGCGGTCGTCCTATACCAACCTGTATGTCATTAAGACATCCACACATAGATACTTTCTGTCACTTACTCCATCCATTCGTGCCAGCTTTCGTGAATTTACCTGTATATACAAGACAGTTTAAAATAGTAAAAAAATGAGCGCTGTCTTGCCAATTACTTCTGCAGTTTAGCAAGTAAATTTAAGAACCTATTTTGTGTATACATTTTTGTAAAAAAACAAAACCTTACACTTGCATAATAAGTAAATAAACCGACGACGAAATTGTCACTTTCAATCACATGGATTTACCATAAAGATAACTTTAGAGATCAAGAAGCCATCAAACCCAATAGACTAAACTCTAGAGCCATAGAGAAGACTTACCGGAAGTCATAAGCGGAAGACCAATGCTGAGGGTCGTCGGGCATCAGGGTGAAGTTGACGCTGACAGAGCCCTGTTGGGGTACCACCACTTCTTCGGTTATGCTTTCGTATCTGTGGAGAAATTAAAGTTTAATTTGGGTTTAGGGCGATGGGTATTTTTTTGACGAAATATTTTTCGCATAATTTTGCTTCCCAAAAAACTTAAGGTAGATTCACTTTACTAAATTGACAGAACATTTGGGTCAAAATTATTTTCGTTGTCTTGTTTCTTACCACACTGTC
>JALPQI010006286.1:0-52264 GCA_025490895.1 Thaumatotibia leucotreta
TAAAATTTCAGACTATTCTAATTCTAAGCCAAAATGTCTTTCCATCCGCACACCCGATAATTTATAGTAGATAAATATAACATTAGTTAGACTATTAGTATTTCAAAACAGAATGTTTTACAACCATGTAATTTGAAAAATGGTGAAGCGAATAGACAGAATTTTTAAGAGCGTAAAAATAGCTGATATGATATTATTTTATTTAAAAATAATTAATTCAGAAATGGAGCAAAAATATGAAAAATATCCAGACCAATTACGCTTATTTTTTTATTTATAATTTATAACTAAAAATAAACGTCATTAGTACGAATTACAAATTTTCACCAAACTGCGAGTAATTTGTTGGCAAAATGAATGAATATCTATACGTACATTAACTTACGTAAAGTTAACTTACCATTATTAAAAAAATATTTTATTTATTTATTAATACCTAAATAAAAATGTTTCGGTCAACCAAAGTTTGGATTGGCTATTTATTTATTTAGTTATTAAGGACATTAACAGCAATTATAAAATACTTAATCTATGAACATATTATTATAATTCTGTTCAAAAATAGCAAAGATGCGTACACAAACGTGGTGTTATGAAAAACGCTATTTGTGGCCTGTCTACCGCTACACAAGTGCGCAATCGGGTTTGGTGTAATTTTCTAGCTACACTAACATCTAAGACATCCACGTTTGATCATAATTATGTATGTGGTCGCATGGGCTTAGGACATAATTGGGCTTAACCCTTCCTAGTTAGAAAGTGATGAAAGTTCCTAAATATTTTTTTCTTATACCCTCCTAGGTTTTCCTTATGGGAAATATAGTCAACTCTTTAAGTGTGTAAGGCGAATGCTATTTTGCTCAAATATGGAGCAAATCCTGATTAATATATCCATAAATTCTACAAACATTGCAACTGAATCACATTCATGAGGCCATATTTTGATGTAAAATACTTCATGTTACCTAGGCGTTCGAGTATAATTCGTAAATTTACAAAATTTGCGTTTTTGCTGAAATAAGAGCAAGATAGATCGATAGCGCCGTATGCTGCAGCTACCATAGACAGAGCCTTCCGCCCAAACATCTCTATCCTGCAGCAACTAAAAATAAAAAAAGACCGCGCTTATCTACTACCTTCTTGCTACGAATAGTACGATACTTGGGCCATGTTTCACGCAGAGAGACTAACACTTGGAACGCCTAATGGTGACTGGTAAAATCGAAGACAGGAGACCTAGAGGCAGAAGTCCTAAGAGGTGGTCAGACCAGATTTCTGAGGAACTGGACTTATCAGTCAGTGCTGCACTTCACCAAGCAACGGAGCGTAACCGATGGAGACAACTGGTTGACGGAATCGGAAGGAGTCACGATCCTAAGCAGTGAGGAAACGATTGAAGAGAGAGAGAAAGAGAGAGATCTATGGCGCTCTATAAAAATAATATATCGCATAAAACTGTTTTCAGTATCGTTACACCGAGCTACCTCAAATTAATAATCATAGGTCAAATTAATAATTATATAAATAAACATTAATTCCTTTTTTTGCTGAACAGTGATATACAATGAGGCTTAAAAGAGTTAAAAGCTATTACTGCTACTCGTAATAAATAACATCTAGATAATTATTGCATAATAGAAGCATTTGAAATGTGGTGCTGCAGGCGTATGAAAAGTATTAGCTGGACAGAAAAAAAAAATAAACGAGGAAGTGCTTAATTTAGTCCAAGAAAAAAGAGCTATCTTAGCAACAATAGAAAACCGAAGAGGGACAATGTTTGGCCACCTTGTACGACATGACAATTTCATCAAAATCTAATAGAAGGGCAGATAGAAGCAAGGAGGGGAAGGGGAAGGCCGCGAAGGGCGTATGTAGACCAACTGAAGGAAAAGGCACAGGTCAGGTCGTACAAGGAGGTAAAAGAATTGACGGACGACAGAGAGAGATGGCGATTACTTCACCGACAAGGGCCCAGCCCTTAAATAGGATGAGGATGATGATGATGAGATAATTTTAGAACGAAAGTGGTTATAAAACTCAGTCAAAATTAACGCCAAACACTATCGTCAAGATAATACATTTTGATAGCCCGTACCACACGGGAATAGGGATGCACGCATGGCACATCTGAAATATTTCGATACCTGTAATCGTTTCAATTCCTACTAACAGTATAAATAAAGTCAGCCTCCGTAGCCTAGTTGGTAGTTACCAGGAGGGCATTATTTGTGTATTTATTTATCAAAAATATTTGTTCCTTCGTCATGGCTGTCTATGTATTTAAGTAACTATAATTATGTATCTATTTATCATATACATATATCGTCGCCTTGTACCCACATCACAAGCCTTAATTGAGTTTGCCGTGAGACTAGGTCGATTTGTGTAAGATGTCCCAAGATTTTTATTTATTTCCACCACACTGCTCGTAAACACGCTGTTTGTCCTTCAATTTCAGAGCGCAAAACTGTGTATTAATCTCTAGAGGTTAAAGTAATTTTTTTTTAATCTTCTGGATAGACTAAAGCAATAACTTATACGGCCTGAGAGTGCAATATAAAGCTTTTTGACGTTTGAACTAGACAGTACGTTCGAAAACTCAATAGTTTCAAACAGATTCATACACATGAATCTTTCATAATATTATATTCAATATGCTTTTTTTTTAAATAAATAAAAAAGGTTGTGTTGTAAAAGGTTTTTAATTAAAAGTTCTAAAAATACGACAAATAAAAACAATAGGAACATGAAAGTGCAAATTTCACTATGCAAATTTCAGAACGCATCCGAATATTTTTTTGCTTTTAAAATTACAAGCCATGCCAAAATAAATATTTGAGGTTATTGTTTTATTATTTGTTGATTTGTTTATTTTTTGGAAGTTGAGGACTTGCAAATAAATACCTTCTAATTTGTTATGTTTCAGTATTATTTCGCATGTTTCCTCGCTTTAGTGTGGTGAAAAATGTTGTGTTTCACTCGGCAGCAAAGCTTGTTCAACTCTCATGTCTTAAAACCCTCGCATCGCTCAAGATTCCATTTTATGAACCACTCGCTGCGCTCGTGGTTCAAATTCTGGAAACTTTCGCTTGCTCGGGTTTCAATATTTGCACGAGAGTTAAACAATCACTTCGCTCCCTAGTAAAACAAATAACTATTATTTATAAATGGACAATGATATTATTTTGGTAATTATACAAAAAAACACACATGTAGTTGTTGTTACACATGTAGCGACATTATGACATATCGGATCGACTCCTGAGTGAAACACAATATTATCAACAAGTCTGGCATATAAACAATTATTTCCCAAAATAACGACTAGCAATAACAGCTTAAAGGCTGATTGCTATTCTTGGCACTTGGCTTAACTTGATAGTGGATGTTTTATTTGTGGAGAGTCAATTAAACGTGAACATCAAAATCATGTTAATCGCAACACTACGCAGCAGGACGGGCGTCCCGCTTACCCACATAATCGAGTTTGAAACTCCACTTAACTCGCTAAAATTACCAACAAAGCTCTGAAAATGAAAATCAGTTTTTCCTACGAAAAAAAAGTGAAATCAGCATAATTTTCAGTTGCAGATTTGCATTTTTGATTACATGAAAAAGTAGGGGTCGGTTTTTTTTATGTTTCAGTACGCTCCAGATAATTTTGCTCTCTTTTTTAAAGGTTTTTTTAAGTTTCGGATCGTCACCTCTGGTGTCCATCGGGCAATCAAGGCTTCGAATTTGAAGGAGTGTAATTACGTAATTAGAATAGAACCCTTTACGTTTATTAACGGATTTTGTTTTCATTATAACCCTGTAGACGTTTCCGTGATGAGTTAGGTATTTCCGATGAGGTAGGCGCTATTTTGAGAGAAGAAATAGTACATTACTACCGAGGCCGGGAAGTGACTGGTTGCCGGCCGAATATATGTAGACGGCCGAGCGAAGCGAGGCCGGATAGTATTCGGACGGCAACATGTCACTTCATGGCCGAGGTATGTATAATGCTTTTCTCAAACATGCAATGAAATGAAACAAAAAAATTTATCTTCTTTCTAAGAAATTATAAGTCAACTGCATAACTAAGTCTTTGAAACACAACTAAAGTCAAATACGACACCGACACCTCATTTTTTTTTTAAGATGGACCTGTTTGAAAGTTGCAAATTTTTAATTTTAAAAAGCGGTATTAGACGACGCGGTCGGTTGGGTCCAATTAATCGCATGCGATGATCGGGGCCGACGGATCGCGCCGTATAATACTGCTTTTTTAAATATTATTTTGAGCTGTTATTGTACATTTATTTTAAATTATATAATTTAAATACCTAATTATAACTGCAAAAATTTGCCAATCTTTTTTTTATACTAATATTACTTACAGATAATTATTGGCTAAAAGCCAAGATGCCAGATCACCACCCTATGTCAAATGAAAATTAAAAAAGAGGGACTTGCCGGCCTAGGCCGGCAACGAGGTACTTCCCGGCCACTTTTTAGGCACGTAACTACAACATTTCATTGCATGTTTGAGAAAAAATATTTTGACGGAAAATCATAATAGGCTCAAATATTTGATAAGCAGCAATAGTAAATTGTGTCACAAGGGATCAAAATGGTATATTTCAGGCGTGGGCGTATATTGGATCCTGAATGAAGCGACGGATTCCACAATTGAATCCCGATCGTAGTCAGAGATTCTAAAGTGGAATCCTGAGTGTAATGAAGGATTCAAGCGTTAACGCCCAAGACGAAATAATTTTGATATCGAGTGACACATACTGCTTTTCACACCACCTATGAGAATAATAAAAGATATATCACATATTTAATATTTATACAAATAATCGATTCTGAAGAAACTTTTATCAATTATGAACGTACTGTTTATTTTCATATTTCATTGTAATTTTTTTGGCTGGCAATAGAAAGTCCTTGAACAGAAAAGTGCCACTTTGATCCCTTCTAGCAGGGAAGAAAAGACCCGTATTCGATTCGAATAGGTGGTGTGAAAAGAAATTTGAACAACTGTGCTGGAACATATTTAAATTTTATATTTCGGTAAATGGAAAGCTGCCCTAAACCATTAATTATAAGTACGTAAGAGAAAACTTAATTAAAAGACCTGTATTATGTGAATAACGAGTCCTTAAATGGTAGATTGCGTCACAAGTTACCAAAATTTTTTCGGCGAAGGCGTTCATTGAAACCTTACTGAAGTGATGGATTCCACAATAGAATTGTAATGTGGAATCCTGAGTGAGCGTAATGAGGGATTAAAACGTTAACGCCCACGATGAAAATTTTGGTACCGTGTGACACATACTGCTTTTCACACCACCCAAGAGAAAAATAATATATATAAGGTTATAATTTATTAGATGCAGATATTTTTACTCGGTCTCTGGAGTCTATTAAACCGTGAAACATTATAGCTTTTACCATGTTTTTTGGAGAAAACGGAAAAACAAATTTCCTACGTAAAAACACCCTGTTTATGTGATTATTAAATGAAAACTCATTGAACAGGTTTCTAGTACCTCTTTTACGTATCGCTTAACTGGAACTGGCCACTTCTCGTCGATAAATTAAATACTTGATTGTCAATGTCATGTTATTTTCCGTTCGATTGTGTCATTTGATGACACGACAGATGATAGTGTTATTGTGACATGTGATAATGCACACATGATGATTTTTTTTAGACGAAGTTATAATTATTTTTTTTGTTAGGAAAATGAAATCAAAAAAATTACATGAAAAGATTTCTTAATTTATATTTAAAGTTAATTATTTTAATGTAAAGTATCATGTGTTAAAATATCTGCAACTAATAAATTAGGAACTTATATATTATATAATTGATTTATACACAGAATCGCTTTTGAGGAAATCGTGATCTAGTATGAGCGGCTTTTAAGGTTGCCAATAGAAAGTTCTTGGACAAAAAAGTGCGAATTTGTTCCATCTTTGCAGGGAAGAGAAAACCTTTTTTAGAATAAGTCGTGTGAAAAGATATGTTTTGAGGTAGGTTTGTACAAGACATTCTCTACTACAGGTTTTGTTACCTCATCATCATCTTTATTTATTCGGTAAAACAGGTAGGTAATTATAGTAAACGTAAACGCAGGTAACTACTTAGAAAGTGGGATAAAATATGCATTTCGCTCAATTATTGAACGACGATAATTCCTGAACGACTCTGTCGTTTCACTGAAATTCACTATATCAGAAAATCAAAAAAAGGACCAGTTCGCTTAACTAAAAGCGCTGTCGCTAAAAACAAACATGAGATTAGGACCCCTCGCTTCGCTCGTATCTGCATCACAAGCGTACGGACGATTTTTTGCTGATGCGACGAATTTTCAAAACTCGTTGTCACAGTGAATTGAGAAACGTATAGTATTTACACTAGAGATAAAATTAACGTCAATTATAGTTAAGTGATATACATATGATAATAGTAATTTATGCAAACCTTGTTTAAGAGAGGTCAAAAAAGGTGAGAGGCGTGAGTAACAATTAGCGGCGAAGTCGAAAATTGTTATTAAAGACGCCACGAGCATTTTTTTACTCAGTTAAACAATGTTGCATACAATACTTTTTCTACGACCACACTTTGTTTCAAATAAAATTGTAAATTTGAGAAATATTTTTAGTCAAACACAATTTTATTAATCATCAAGGTCGGGCGGGAGACGTCAAAATTAAAAAAGAAAGCTCCTCTATAGTTTACTGTTCATCAGAAATGACATTTAAAATGAGGTTGGCAGCCATGTATTTCATTAGGTAAGTCTTGTATACACGAGGTGTCTTAAAATGCAAAAAAAAGCACTGCATGTAAACCCGAATGGGTTTATAGGGAATAGACAATATTATAGACTTATCTTGACATCTGTAAGGTAGGGGCTTAACCCTTAAATGCATGGTGTACGATGTATCGTACATAACCAAAACGTAGTTGGTGTTTGAAAACTAGATAATATACGTATATTATGTTCTTAAGGATGATATTGCAAGGAAATTTAATGAAATTTTAAATTTATTCCTGATTCACTGGAGGGCTGTTTTAAAAAACATAATCAAGATGGCAGGAATTTGTTTTCGTTGTTTGTGTTTAGCCGTTTTTAACTATGGACTAAATATGAAATTATTTATTATTAGAATTTTGTGATGCATACCTTAAAGATTCTGGTCTACTGGTCTCTTGTTACTACGTCCAAACTGCATACATTTTCATGAAGGTTTGCATTTTTGATGAACTTTAAAAAAATAGCAAAAATTGCTCCTTATTTTTACAGCCGTAATATTTTTGGTTTTAGCGGGAGATATTTTTATCTATGCTAAAATATATGCTACGTACGGTCAAGTTACAACGTTTAAAACTGAAAATAAAGACTAATATTCGAAAAGAAAAGGATTCTAAATCTTGATCTTGCACATTATTTATATCATGAATATAACTACGAGTACGTACTCAAAAAATAAAAAAATTAACTTACTGGGGAAGCCCGATTTTCTCAAGTTACGTCTGAGATAACGTTGGAATATAATACCTACAACTCTATGAAGTTCAACCACGCACTATAAAATTGTCATGTTACGGGTATGTTTATTCCCTATATCAATACGGCAACGTCATATTTTTAAACACAAAAGACGCAATTTCAGATCTAGTGACACGAAAACGATACGTATTTCCCTCAGGACTTCTGCAAAATTCAAAGAATTGCAAACGATTACGTATATTCAAGCCTTGACGTGTAGTCGTGTAACTTTAAAATAAAGGTTCATTGGTCGTTTAAGTTTGCATTTTCAGCATTTTTATCAAGTTATCACATCTTTTATGACCAATAAACTTATTATGTTATCTAAAAGAAAACATTCTCACCTATTTAGATCTAGGCAGTCGTGTAAAGACAATCACCAATCGCTTTTAGGTACCCATTGCCAAAACAGTAAAAACGTTGTTATAGTTTTACCCCCTTATTCATAAACGTCTGCTAACTTAACAAGCCGCTAATCATTGTTTGTCCCTTTCGGTCTTAACAATGTGTCCATAAGAGCAAAAGGGACAAACAATACTTAGCGGCTTGTTAAGTTAGCAGACGTTTATGAATAAGGGGGTTAAAATGTTCCTATTTTATAGTTTTACAGCGATCCTGTAAAAAAATATTTAAGTATGCATGGATATTTTCTTCTTAACATTAAAAAAAACAATAAAATAAAGGTAAAATAAAAAAAAACACTTTTCCTTGTTTTCCATTTACTAACCTATACTACACGTCGTTGGGTAGGTACCCATTCGTAAAAAATAGAGATATTTAATGCATATTTTTGACAAAGAGGAAACTGGACTACAGCCTTTGTCTCGCTCGTTGACTATTATAGCCTGTCTTCCTATGGAATCCAGATACTCACGTTTGCCTTTGGCTTTTGACGAGAGCTTCATACAGATCGCATACATTCGCTCAGCATTTACGTTAGAAAACTCCTTGCGAATGTTGTGAAATAAATCCCATAATCCTCTGTATATTGGTGTCGGATTCGTGATCTTTGAACTATGGACGGTTGTTAAAATGTACGACTGGTTCGCGTACGTAGGCTACTGTTGCGTATCATACAACGACACCGGGCCAAACGTGTTAATTTGCGCCTATAGGTACCCGATAAAAGTGATAATGAATAAGAATGAAAAATAATGCATCGCATGAATGTTTGCAACGTATAAAAAGGCACGATCATGTATCCGCTTCGAAGCACTTGTACTGCGAAGATAACACTGATCCAGTCCATTAATCATTCACCACATTATATAAACGACTTTTTTTTTTGGTAAATATTGTGTCAACAGTACTTTCGAATCCCCTTCTGATTCTGATCTTCAACATATTCGAACAGCACTTTAAAACTCTTCTTCATACAGATCCTACCACCAAATAACATAATAAGAGCATTTTATCATAACGCGAAAATAAGGAATAAGGTTTCGTAGGCGGATACGTCAAAAGTAACGGAATGAATTATAAACGAATTATGGTTGGGTAACTAGGAGGATTATATTTCTGTTGGGCTGTAATTTTACAGACAAATATGGGAAGCGTGCTTCGAATATAAAAGGGGCTGAAAAAACTGAAATTCGGAGAGATCATTAAGATTTGAGTGGCATATTTTTTGAATTTGAAATTAGATTTTGTAAATTGGAATGCTTTTTAGGTAAATCACTAATGAAGAATAATCATATTTTTGTTTTAGATACCTATTTCAGGAGATTTGTATACGGTTGGCTGATTTATTCGTGAACTAAGTACTTGAGTACATTTGTAGCCAACGGCGCTTTCATAATAATTTTATCAAATTATAATGATACAAAAAATAAGGAATTTTATTTGCTGGTATTCTTCATATCTGGCTGTATTCGAAGTTTGAATTTATGCAATATGACCCAAAAACTAGCCAGGTAACTATTTTTTTGTTGTGTAAAATCTGTGCAGATTTAATTCCGCATACGTTATGTTATCAAAAGTATGTTTTTTAAATGAAAAAAAAAAAAATATTTACAACCTTCCAATTCAAAAGCTCTGCTCGTCTGATGAGACATAAGGTGTACTTTGAATACCTATCTAATGATTCATCAGATGTTAAACGTGTACACAATTTTGAAGCACAAAAAAGCGTGGTTTAATTATCCGTCGCTTTCATAATATTTGCATCTCCGACACCAAAAAACTCAATACACCCGGCGATGAGTCCCAATATTATAGTAATTAGTAATTCGAAATATGCTATGTTTGATAGTACTTACAATGTAGTTAGGTATAAAAGTAATCCCTTATAGCTAGCCTACACGGACAGTTGGTGGCATTTTGTACATAGGCATCTAGTGGATTCGAAATTAAGTAGTTATTTTAGTTGGTTAGATCTATGAAATTGCACGGAATAATGTTTTGTATAAATAAAAATTATGTAATCAATACCTAATACAACCATTAGTTATTTTAATGAATGAATTAATAAATAATCTATTTATTCAAATTTTATGTCCATAAAATCTGCGTGTACAGTACGTATACAAGTAGAATAAAGTAAAGAAACGAAATATTATAATCGGTTCTAAGTAACTATTTATTTGCAAAAATGTTGTTTATTTAACAATTTAGACTATTACATTACTGATCAACTAATATCGTGCTTGGATTATTCGCTGTCTATAACGAAATGCTTATAATGATATAGGTAATTGTCTTTTATAGCAAATCAAAAAAAAAATATATTTATTTCATCAAAAAAAATGTGCAAGCATTTTGTACTTTTGTGCGAAAATTGTGACCATTCAATCACAGAATCTAGTAAGTCGACTCCATTGATAACTGTCCGAACAACGTATAAGCAATGACGTTTTTAACAATGATTTGACACTATTAGGTAGGTACAGTTACCGTACCATAAGTTATCAAGTAACGGTTTCGTTAGGTACATAAAGCAGTCCATTGCACTCGCTCCAATAATAATATCATTATTTTACGTATCGATCCCACAATGTCGTAAAAGATGTGCTTACCATAGAAAAAAAATACGTAGGAAACGAATAAAACCTAACGCTTAAGTATCCGTTACACTTGACAACTTATGGTACTACGTCAGCGTTATATGTATAGTGTATCAACTTGTAGTTTTGGTACACTAATTATATGTATCCACTATCCCCGAATAACATATCTCGGTCAGATAAATCGTCGGGTGAGAATGCAATTGTGCCATATCCATTTTCAAGCAAAATCGGTTTTTAATGGTTATTGATAGAACATTTTTTTTGGAGTTTATATCAGTAATCGATTTTTGAAAATTCTTATTTTATATTTAATAAAAACATATATTTTTGTGCCATATCCTCAAACCGCAATAAATAGTGATTACAATATTGTGCCATGTCCGGACATGACACAAATTTACGGTTAACAGCTATTTTTAAACGGTTTTTATTAACTTCACCGCGTATCAACTGTCGTCGATGCTTCAAATCTTGTGATCGATTTTTCGACCACTTCTACTGCACCAAAATTAATGAAATTTGGAACTCATGTCAAGTTCCCATGACAATGCAATATTATAATATTTGTATCCTTGTACCCTCAAAGCCTGATGCTGCAGACGTACTGTTTACCTTAACCGAGAGTGTTAGACACGTGAAAATGAAAGTATTTATAGCATGTTTGGCATAATCAAATACTAACAGCCTGATCTTGACTTCCAACTCCTCACTCCTGATGCTGCAGTACTGCCCACAATAACCGCAAGGTTTATCTTTCATCGATTTCTTGATTTTAAAAGAAGTTCTTTAGATATTAAGTAGAAACATGCGAATTTAATACTAACGTCCAACTCCTCAGATCTGATACTCCAGTGTTACTGCCTGCCACAACCGCTAGGTTTAGCGATATGTAGATTTTGAAGTACCGCTTTAAACATTTCGTAGAAACATACGGATTTCATTATCATAATCATCATCATATCAGCTGAAAGAAGTTCACTGGTGAATATAGGCCTCCCCCAAAGATTGCCACAAGGACCGGCCCTGTGCCACCCGCATCCAGTGACCTTCACCAGGTCATGAGTCCACCTTGTGGGGGGCCTACCCACGCTGTGCCTTCCGGTACGTGACCACCGCTCGAAAAACTTACGGCCCCAACGGCCATCGGTTTCACGCGCGACGAGCCCCGCCCACTGCCACTTCAGTTTAGCGATTCGAAGAGCTATATCGGTTATTTTGGTTCTGCTGCGGATGGTCTCATTTCTAATCCGATATCGCAGAGAGACTCCTAGCATAGCCCTCTCCTTTGCCCTTTGGGTGACATTGCATTGAGCAATCTTATATAAGGCCCATTGTAAGCGAGCACGGTTTAGTACCGTAGGTAATCACTGGCAACATACGCTGATCAAAGACTTTCGTCTTCAAACCCTGCGGAATATTGGACGAAAAGATACAGACGGATTTAATACTGACTTCCAACTCCTCAAACCTGATGCTGCTGAGACACGTGTCACTGCCAGCCATGTCGGGCCTGCGGCCCTCCGGCTGATAGACTGACGGCGTGAGTGGATCGCGTAGCGTAGGGCGACCTGTCGGGCCTGCGGCCCTCCAGCTGATGGAGTGACAGCGTGAGTGGAGCGCGTAGGGCGAGCCGTCGGGCCTGCGGCCCTCCAGCTGATAGTGTGACAGCGTGAGTGGATCGCGTAGGGTGAGCTGTCCGGCCTGCGGCCCTCCAGCTGATAGAGTGACAGCGTGAGTGGAGCGCGTAGGGCGAGCCGTCGGGCCTGCGGCCCTCCAGCTGATAGTGTGACAGCGTGAGTGGATCGCGTAGGGTGAGCTGTCGGGCCTGCGGCCCTCCAGCTGATAGAGTGACAGCGTGAGTGGAGCGCGTAGGGCGAGCCGTCGGGCCTGCGGCCCTCCAGCTGATAGTGTCACAGCGTGAGTGAATCGCGTAGCGTAGAGCGACCCGTCAGGCCTGCGGCCCTCCAGCTGATAGAGTGACAGCGTGAGTGGATCGCGTAGGGTGAGCTGTCGGGCCTGCGGCCCTCCAGCTGATAGAGTGACAGCGTGAGTGGAGCGCGTAGGGCGAGCCGTCGGGCCTGCGGCCCTCCAGCTGATAGTGTGACAGCGTGAGTGGATCGCGAAGGGTGAGCTGTCGGGCCTGCGGCCCTCCAGCTGATAGAGTGACAGCGTGAGTGGAGCGCGTAGGGCGAGCCGTCGGGCCTGCGGCCCTCCAGCTGATAGTGTGACAGCGTGAGTGGATCACGTAGCGTAGGGCGACCCGTCGGGCCTGCAGTCCTCCAGCTGATAGAGTGACAGCGTGAGTGGAGCGCGTAGGGCGAGCTGTCGGGCCTGCGGCCCTCCAGCTGATAGTGTGACAGCGTGAGTGGATCGCGTAGGGTGAGCTGTCGGGCCTGCGGCCCTCCAGCTGATAGAGTGACAGCGTGAGTGGAGCGCGTAGGGCAAGCCGTCGGGCCTGCGGCCCTCCAGCTCATAGAGTGACAGCGTGAGTTGATCGTGTAGGGCAAGCCGTCGGGCCTCGCTACTTGATTTTCTCAATAAACCAAATTGATTGATATATTCCTTATTGTCAGATCTCTGTCAGTTGAGACAATTCGGGCATTCAAGCTGACATTTTTTAGTGTCGGATTTCAAAAAATATCTTTTCAGCAGCGATTCCCCTCTCGTTACACATAAAATATTGTCCATTACGTTTACACGTGTCGTGATTAAAGCGCGAGAGTTAAACGCTAGCATCCCTAATTGTATTGAATATTACAAACGACATCCTTTGATCTGGAATAAGTTGCACTAAATACTTGAAAATAAAATAAGTAAAAAAAGTTTTAAGTTAAACGGTTTTTATTGCACCAAAAACTAGAAAATAAAAATTATTTGTTACTAACCGTAGATGCTACTTTTTGTAGATTAGTCACGTGAAACTATTATCACTGTAGTCTTCCCAAGTCGGATGCTGAAAGCCACGTTTAGCCTCTATGTCAGTGGATTAAGCGTATCCTAATCGGAAACTTTTACCAAACTAAAATAAAAACGTGGGGCGTTATTATGAAGAAACATACAAGTTCAAAATATGTAATTGTAGCTTTAATTTTGCAATGAATCATTCATCTGTTCCAACACTTCTACAGAGGTAAATAACTTTTACCAAGGCCAGAACAAAACTTATTACTCTATTGCTGTCTTGATTTCTATGTGTGTTCTTAAATAACTATAGTGACTTAACACAATCACAATTGCGTACGCCCCACGTTTTTATTTCAGTTTGGTAAAAGTTTCCGATTAGGATACGCTTAATCCACTGACATAGAGGCTAAACGTGGCTTTCAGCATCCGACTTGGGAAGACTACAGTGATAATAGTTTCACGTGACTAATCTACAAAAAGTAGCATCTACGGTTAATAACAAATAATTTTTATTTTCTAGTTTTTGGTGCAATAAAAACCGTTTAACTTAAAACTTTTTTTACTTATTTTATATCAGTGTGCCAAGCGACTAACCGATCAACAATTTTGTGACTTAATCCATTAATATACGTAGATTTGACTGTATCAATTCAATACATTTATTTTCCTCCCCTCTCTTTTGATAAATGACAATAAAGAAGTTAAGTTTGATTTAAAATGATTTGTGTCATTCATACTTCAAGCTTTTATCTTAATACTAGCGACCCGACCCAGCTTCGCACGGGTACTATACCTACATAAAAACCTTCCTCTTGAATTACTCTACCTATTAAAAAAAATCTCATCAAAATCCGTTGCGTAGTTTTAAAGGTTTAAGCGTACAAAGGGACATAGGGACACTACATAGTATAAAAAAAAGTTACTTTATTTTATACTATGTAGTGAAGTTGGTGGTATAAATACATAATATGTATTTATAATTACGAGTACCTAACTTTAAATTGTAAGAAATGACATACACTACAGAAAAAGTGACCGAACCCCCTATGACCAGGACTGAAATCGAACCAGCGACCTGCTTTCCTGCCATTGCCTTGAGTCCTGGCCACAGCCGGCCTCGGTCACTATTCCTGAAGTACATTATTATATGACATGTCTTTTGATATATAGAGCGTGTATGTAGGTACTTAAACTGTAATATTATTAGTTGATAAGAGATGTCATTCATTAGTAAACGTATTATTAGCTGTTCTCATCGATATTTTTTACATTAGGACTAACTAGATATCGTTGAAAAGCTTATCACTACACAAAATAGAGAAGGTGACCTTCTCCTATTAGATGGTACAAGAAAGTTAAACTTAATTGATCCCAAGAAAGTAAAAAAAATATTCACATTCACATAAGTGAATAATTTTTTTACTTTCTTGAGATCAATTATATATTGGGATATATTGGGAATCGATATTGGCACCCTATTCACGTGTATAATTATGTCTTCATATTCGAGATAAATTATCGTCTTGATTTGAAACAAAATCTAGTCGTAAAATAACTTTTATTTGTATAAACAATTGCTTATAATGTCTACCTTTCTTGACATTGCACTAACATTTTGTGACACATCCATAACTTTGTGTCATATCATACATAGCAAGGTAAACATTTTCTTACAAAAAGGGATATGGCAATTGTAAAACTACTTATATCTCATGACTATTATAAGTTAAACATTAATTGTATATGACATAAAATATTTTAAAATAAAAATAAAACCGCCTTCAAAAATTCGCCCGAACTAAAAAGTAAAAAATAATTTTAGTTCCTACTTCTTAGGATTTCCTACCCAAACCTTTAAACCTTTTACCCTATTCATTGAAATAAAATATTATGGCTAGGTATCCTACAGATTTCTTAGAAGTCGGTGCCAAGCCAAAAATAAATTCATAGGTATATATTAGATAGAGCTTTGTAACTTACTGACACTCCGATTATGTTTTTATCAACAGAATAATCTACCTCAGTCATTTTGATGAAAGCATAACCGGAGTGACTGTAAGTTACAAAGCTCTATCAAATGCAGTCATATACCTACTCGCGAAGTGAACATATTTGGCTTGGCACCGACTTCTAAGAAATCTATAGGATACCTAGCCATAATATTTTATTTCAATGAATAGGGTAAAAGGTTTAAAGGTTTGGGTAGGAAATCCTAAGAAGTAGGAACTAAAATTATTTTTTACTTTTTAGTTCGGGCGAATTTTTGAAGGCGGTTTTATTTTTATTTTAAAATATTTTATTTTTTGCTTTTTAGTAGTGTAAAATCGTTATTTAGTATGCTCTAAATACTTATAATTAGAATGTACTGCACTGTAATAGGCCATAAAACCTGAACTGGATAGTTTAAATATTCAAATAATTATCCCATTATCAAGGAGATATACATTGTATTTATCATCAGCAGGTATGAATAATTTCAAAGATTATAGGTAACAGCCTTAGCATGCCTATATTATTTAAAGAATCACTAACCGCTAACCAACATGTCATAACTACTAAGCAAAAACTTGAATAGATCTCGAAAATGTATGACAGTTGTTATATATTCAAAGAATTATCCTCCAACTCCTAATCGTTAAGGAGTTATACCTTTCGTCATCAGATCACCAACATGAGACTATGACCACCTAAAGGCAAATACTCAAATAGCTTCCAAAATACATGGACTATGTTATATTTAAAGAATTATCCCCCAACTCCTAATCTCTAAGGAGTTGTACCTTCCATCATCAGCTCACCGACATGAAAGGACGACCACCTAAACGCAAATACTCGAATAGCTTCCAAAATACATTAAATATGTTATATTTAAAGAATTGTCCCCCAACTCCTAATCTCTAAGGAGTTGTACCTTTCATCATCAGCTCACCAACATGAAAGGATGACCACCTAAAGGCAAATACTTAAATGACTTCCAAAATACACGAAATATGTTATACTTAAAGAATTATCCCCCAACTCCTAATTGCTAAGGAGTTGTACCTTCCATCATCAGATCACCAACTTAAAACGTTCATGACTAAACGCAAATACTTGATTAGTCTTCGAAAATAAATGAAAAATGTCATATGTGCCTACAACATTTGAAGAGTTCCCTCGATTTCTCCAGGATCCCATCATCAGATCTGAATTCTGTGACAATGGGACCAACTAGAAGGTATACCCTTTCAAACACAAAAAGAATTTTTCAAATCGGTCCACACGTCTTTGAGTAATCGGGGAACATACATAAAAAAAAAAAAAAGATTTCTACGAATTGTTAACCTCCTCTTTTTTGAAGTCGGTTAAAAATATAGTAAATGAATGTACTAAAGTGTCAGTTAAGTTAAATATTGCAAAATTATAAAACATTCCAAGAAAAATTTTTTTTTGTTTCATTTCGCTCTCCTGTAAACCAAGGCAAGTGGCGTATAGCACAATTGCATTCTCAGCCGACGAAATGTAAGCTTGGAGAAAAGGACAGGATACTTTTATTTGGCGTATAAACAATGTTATTATTATTATATTCATGCGGGGATGGAAACAGGCCGTTGGTATCGTGTACCGAACTATTTAACCATTCTGCGGCAAAGTATTTGACGTCGACTATACTTATACTACGATGTTCACAATTTCTCTTAGCACATGAAAATCGTATATGTTTTTTTAACTAAAGTTTAGTGGATGGTTATCAAATATGAATGCCAGCAGCTCTGTTGACTAGCGTGTATGTTCGAGGCTGAAAACGTCCGAAAATTCTAGCAAATTCTTGTTTTGGAGAGCAGCCCGAAAAGTGAGGAGATATTGTGATTGCGCCGCGCAGTCGTCTGAAAACTATTCTGGAAGTTCTGTGTTAGGTCAATCTCACTTGAATGTTTTGCTATGGAGAATTTGGTCTAAAAATGTTTCTTTTAGTGTCTTGAAAATGAAACAATTTTAGATTTGTTTTGCCAAAGAAGGACCTACTAGACTATGTATTTGTGATAAGTATTCCTCTGAAATTTGGGAAAAACTTTGATCTTTGTGCCACAAAAAATACTTGAAGAAATGTTTTATCCAACTGTCAAAGTAATTATTTAGAATACTATAAATATTAGATGTCATATACCAAAGAAAAACGTCCGAGGTGGGGACGTTAGGTGATCTTAGTCGTTTTTCTTTGGTATATATGACATCTAATATTTATAATTTATATAGTATTAAGTAATGTGACTACTAAGGAAAATTAAAAAGTACAAATCAAAATATTTAGTTAATAAATAATTTGATTTGTGTTTTCACAATACGTTCCTTATTTAGAATACTGTAAAACGGGGTAAATTATGTGGAAATTGAAGTTTAAACCTAAGTAAAATTAAATTTTTATATGTGTCACATTTATTTTACAATATATTTTAAGTACACTAATTCGGCATTTCTGGCATTTCAGTTAAAAAGAAAGAAAATATTTACTTAACTAGTGTAATTTAAAAAAAATAAGTTGGCAAAAAACATTATTTTGAATAACCTAATTTCAGCTTCGGAACAATTTTATACCAAAAATTTATCATTAGAAAAAAAGTGTAACAGTAGCAATTACGTAGGTGAAACTTCCTTTACAGCTGATTTAAATGGAATCTCGTTACATATTTACAAGTTATCACATGCATTGCCTGTTCCTGAATGAATTACCAATGGTAGCAAATTAACTAGGGGAATCGCCTATATTTGATAGCGTTTCCTTTTTAGTAGCGCTTGGTTAAGTTTGTGTCAAAGTTGAGCGTTTGTTTCACAATTGAGTATGCAGGCAATAGTCCAGGCTAATTGCAGCCACTGGCTCCGTGCCAGGCTGCGACGGTCTAAGGGTTGCCAAATACTCCACTAGCGACCCTAGCGCATCTTGTGTGTGACAGTAACGCGCGGCTTTCTCGCGGTTACCCGTCTCGTTTCAATCAATACCATAAAAAGAGACGGGTAGCTTCACGAAAGCCGCGAGTTGCTGTCGCACAACAAGGTGGGGAGGAGGAACTAACCCCAATCACAGAAAACCTATTTACTACTCTATCGGCCTGTTTCACAATCTCCAGTTAAAGCTATCTGTCAAATAAAAAATAACACTATCTCTTTCTTTCACCTGGAAGAATAAAGAGAGAGTGTTATTTTTATCTGACAGATAGCTTTAACTGGAGATTGTGAAACAGGCCCTATAAATCATAAATCCTCAGTAAGGTAAATTACCTTACTGAGCTTTATTTTACTTTCCACCTCTCAAATAAAATTTTCATAACATTGTTTCTCTAAATACTTGGAACGGCTTCGGAGACAGGAAAAATAATCATAATCTCACTGTTAAACGTATTGTTTCCATTTTTTATGATTTTTTTTTCGGTTAATAATTTAATCAAAGAACGAGTAAACCAAGGGGGACATCATCATCATCATCATCATCATCAGCCTATGTTAGTCCACTGTTGGATGTAGGCCTCTCCTATTAACTATCCGTATAGACGCATTAGGAGGTAAATGCCCATAATCGCCAAGCTGGGCAAGCGGATTGGCGATCGCAGTAATGTGTCCACTATGATGACGCTGCTGCCCATCATCATCAGCAGTGGGACACTCGACAGGCTACATAAAAAAAATGATTTTATTTGTTGTCTAAAATTTTACAAAAATTGGAAAGATGCCTGCAAATTAACTTTAATAAAAAGAAATTGCGTATTAGTATTCTATAACGAATGTCTATAAAATGACGATGATGCGCGGATTTGTGGAAAGTAGCGTGAAATTATAATGACAGGGCTATACAAACCAAGCAACGCGTCTTCGTGAATAAAACGATCTGTACGTACATTGCTATAAAAATTTGTACCAAGATTATGAATAAAATCCAATAAAGAATTGGACACGTACGCAGTTTTGGTACGTACAAGATTAAATGTGGATAGTAAATCTACATATATAAGGTCCTAATTTATTAGATGCAGATATTTTTACAGCTGATAGTACTCGGTCTCTGGAGTATATTAAACCGTGAAACATTATAGCTTTTACGATGTTTTTTTGGAGAAAACGGAGAAACAAATTTGCTACGTAAACACACCCTGTTTATGTGATTATTAAATGAAAACTCATTGAACAGATCCTAGTACTTCTTTTACGTACCACTTGACTGGAATTGGCCACTTCACGTCGATAAATTAAATACTTGATTGACAATGTCATGTTATTTTCCGTTGGATTGTGTCGTTTGATGACATGACAGACAGTGTTATTGTGACATGTGATACTAATGCACATGATGATTTTTTTAGACGAAATTATTATTAATTGTTTTGTTAGGAAAATGAAATCAAAAAAGTTACATGAAAAGATTTCTTAATTTATATTTAAAGTTAATTATTTTAATGTAGAGTATCATGTGTTAAAATATCTGCAACTAATAAATTAGGACCTTATATAGAAATGACAAGCATGAATTGACAAGCATGTCATCAAATAAATATAACAAATAAAGTTTTCTAATGATACCTATCATTGTCGTCTCTGATTTAGCCCTGTAACAGTTCAAATGAGATAACACGCAGGCTGTGTTTTTAATTGAAAAATAAAATTCCAACATTTCATGCTTTCCACTTGATTAAAACAGTTCCAAAATTGAAAAAACCCTGGCAACTAGCCAGTGTCCTGTAAGTTGCGTATCACATGGCCCATATTTTATCTGAACAGACTTTTTTTCATTTTTGTGAGATTTTCCAATTGTTTCACATACTAACGCTTTGAAATTTAACTAAATACTATCGTTTATTCGTTTAATTATCTGACGTGAAACCAGGATATTTTAAGCGCTAATTGCAATAAACATACATGTTTCTATTTTTTTTTCACCACTGTGACACAATTGTTATTAATAATCACGAGGTTACATAGTGAGATCATGACATGTCTTATTCTATGTATTCAATACTCTTTTTAGGGTTCCGTAATAAACTAGGAACCATCTCGGAAAATTGTTTGTACGAATATTAAATTTTTTTGTTTAAATTTTTTAATAACAGCTTACACGAGGTTTTACGTTGATGTTGATAAACAATACAAAGTTGGGTTCTAAACTAAGCAGTAATTTATATGAAATGGATGAGGGATCGCAATGCCGAATGAATAACAAAACAGTCGGCTCTGGCTGTAAGGTGTCGCAGTTTCACCTAACACTCCTCGCTTCGCTCGTCGTCGGACCTAACTGGACTCTGTGAAATGTTTTTAACGGTATTTTTTTAAACAACAACTACAGGTCTTTACCTGAAGAAACTTAAGAAACTTTTTTCTTAAGGCCCATTTACACGATACAAGTTTCTTGAACATTCAATACAAGAATGTTGCAGCAACAAAAAAATTGCACTGTATAAACATAACGTGCCATTATTGTATTCAAACAGCAACTTGAATTCAAAACTGGCATACATGTAAACAAAGCCATCAAAGTAGTCAATTGAATTCAAGAAATGTGAATCAATCTTTTTTTTTCACAATGGATTCCGTACGCGAAGGTGTGCTCCTTGTCGCTGCTGTAATAGTAACTGTGCTACGGGAAAAACTAGTCGAAAAACGCCGCAAAAAATTGTAGTCAAGAAAATGGATCCACAGGAAGAAACATGCTGGGATTGCTGGGGGCTTCAAAGTCTTCAAACACCCTATGCATGGAACTTAGAGCTGAGGATGTTGCAGAGTTCAAAAACATATTTCGTGTCAACAAAGCTCAGTTTTCATACTTGCTCGATAAAGTCACTTATAGTTTTTATTTTCTGTGTCCCAGAGACATTCGTAACCTCTACAAATTTCTATTAATTCAATTATCTCCGAATTTTGGTAATTTGATATCATTTTTGTTCATCGTGCGAACTTTCAATATTGAATGAAAATCTGCCAATGCAAATCGGTTCAATTCTTGCTTCAATACGCCATAGTTGATTCAACTCTAAGTTTAGACGTGTCAATACTTGCAAGCAACTATTGCCTTACGATAAATGTCCGTGGTGTAAACAAGATACGGTCAAGAACATTGATTGTCAAGAATTGTATACAATAATTTCATTCAAGATTTTAATTATTGCTCATGTGTAAACACTTTGATTCAATTCTTGAATTAAATTATTGAATGACAAAACTTGCGTACAATTATTGCAGATTTTTGTTCAAGAATCTTGTATCGTCTAAATGGGCCTTTAGAGGAATCAGAAATCTGCATATATATGTTGACTATTTTTTTTTTAACTAATTAGCTTCGTATTTGTCTAAGACAAGTACTTGAGCAGTCATAATTTTAAAGATCGGCTCAAATGTGTATTTATTACTTAGTTCAAACACTGACGAAACGTTATTCGTGTAATGGTTGTTAGGCCTAGTGAAAGTTTTGACAAATTATCAGTATGCTAAAAGCATTGTGTCATTACAATAATCCGTTTTATAATAATTCTGCCAAATGAAACGTTATCATCAAAGATCGGACAAACGCCCGTCATTTCGAAAAAAATAACCCTATTCCGTACCTACGGTAGAGACTTCCGTACGGTAAGTTTTCAAAATGACGGGCGTTTGTCCGATCCTTGGTTATCATACAAAAATTTGCTAATAGTTGGTTGTCAAAGTGAACCATCGGCGAAATGGTGGTTGGCAAATGAAATTCGGGTAAAGAAAAGTTCGGAGAAAAAGCAAAACCCCCTTATCGCTATGTCTGTCTATCTGTTTGTCTGTCCGCAGCATAGCTCAGTAGTCGTTATTACTATAAATTTGTAAATTTTTTTTTCGGGTACCTACCCTAATAGTAAAGTGGCGATCATTTTTTTGTTTATCTGTAATCCTATGGTGTGGAGTATATTTGAATAGGTCTTTCAAAAAGAATTAGGGTCCCGAAAGACTTGGGGTTTTTCTTTTTTGTTCGCTTTAAGATTTTTCTTATGTCAATAATTTCGGAATAAAAAAATGTGTCGCCCCCCTCTCTAACTTTTGATCCATTGGTCCAAAAATATGGAAAAAAATCATGAATGGGCTTATGGAATATGTTCTTTAAAATTAAACTATTTCGAACGTACGAGTACCTACCTATCATTTGCCAGTTTTCAATAACTACGGAACCCTACACTGAGCATGGCCGGACATGCTCTTGGCCGCTTTTTTTTCTAATGTTATGTAACGTCAAAGGCATCATAGTATACGGTTTAGGTGTCAAAAATAATATATATTGACCTTTACCACCTTAATGCAAAGGCTTTGACGTTGACCATACGAAATAATATACATAATCAAGAGCCCGTGATACCTATTAGGTACGTTGGATCTAATATCCGGAAGACGACTTCTACTCTGACCCCTATTTCTCCATGGTAAAAAATGTTTCTTCTATTGCCAGCGTCCATAGGCTACGATTACCGGTTACAGACAAGCCGTGAGTTCGTTTGCCGCATTGCAAATGTCCTAAACTCTACTAAATCAGCACGTAATAGCTACTGTTTTGCAGAGTAAAATTACAATTGTCTCGAGAAACACGACAATTGTAGCGAAATTCTGACAAAGACCTCGTGTAAAGATTTAACAAAAATTCTTCTAAACCATGTGACAATTGTCACGAGCATCGAAAATTAACAGTGTAATTTTTTTTAATAATATTTTCCATATTGGTAGCACACAAGCACATGGAATATCCATTAGTAAGCGATGGCTGTAGCCTACGGTGGCTTCTGACGTCATCGAAAGTGATATTTTACAATTGTCATACAACTGTCATCATCATACCTGGGATAACTCGGGGCATTTATAAACGAAAGTGATGTAGCAAAATATTTTATCGACTAAAAATATATCGATGTTATTGTAAATGACAACATCAAAATGTTATTCGACATAAATAAATATTAGGTACTTACTCTTCAATTCAAATAAAAAATAAGTTTAAACGGGTAGTTACGCGTTTATTTGAAATTAGTTTTCAAAATATACAATTAATATTAAAATATCAATATTTAAATTACAATTTTGATTAAAATGACATCTGCATACAAGAGGCCTGATATCAGATATGACATCGAACCTCTGTACTGTAATCGATAATATTCAATAAGCACATATTTGATTATAATTATATCGACATCTTTATAATCGATATCAAATCCCTATAACTTGCCCCCAGTTATCCCAGGTATGGTCATCATGGTGAAATCGGAGCCTGGACTTTTGGTAGGTACAAACTAAGCAAACAACTGTCTTTTCAACCATTAGTAGGTACCATTACTTACAAAATGTAGGTATATCTAAACATACTTTTCGGTACGAATACCTACATTTTGTAACATTAGCAACAATTTTATTTTCCAGGCAGACTGATTAGAGTAAAGGACCCCGGGAAAAAATATGGAAAATATGGTTTCAGTCAAATCTTCTGAAATTTTGATATGTTATAGATTTCAGTGCCCTGAACAAAAAACTCTATGGGTGCTACCACGGTTTCCGGGTCCCTTTCCATGTTCTGCTCGATTTTGTAACAGATAACAAAGTAGTACCTACCTACTTAGTTCTACTTCGGGTCAATCTATTTAACCAATTGACATTAGTTTGAACCTTTTTTGTGATCTTTTTTGTATTTAACCAATTGACATTAGTTTGAACCTTTGTTATGATTGCTGGTTAGTTAAAGATATAAAACGTCTACATACAATGCCAGCTGAGTTCAGCAATCGGCCACAATTAATACACACACGGGACTCGTTGTTGAACTCAGCCGGCATGTTGTTCATAGATTCTCTGAACGAAATAGCAGATTAAATGTTTTCTTCGTTGTTTTCTGGTAGGTATCCGCCGCCGTGCACGAAAAACAACAGCATTATTACATACGAAGCAATGTCCTCTATTTAAAAGTAGCGCCATATTTTCTAATGTTTGAATGAGTTCATGTTTTACAATGTTAAGTAGGTATATTATAGAATCACACATTTAGCTATAAACGATAAGTCAATTACGTGCGTATGAAGTTGACATTGTAGACGTATTATGCCTTTAACTAATCAGCGTTATCACGAAAAAGTTTCAAACTAATGTCAATTGTTTAAATAAATAGACCCGAAGTAGTAGAACTAAGTACTACTTTGTTATCTGGTACAAAATCGAGCAGAACATGGAAAGGTACCCGGAAACCGTGGTAGCACCCATAGAGTTTTTTGTTCAGGGCACTGAAATCTACAACATATCAAAATTTCAGAATATTTGACTGAAACCACATTTTCCATACTTTAGGCCCGGGGTCCTACAGTGATTCGTAGTTATAAAAGTAGACACGGCTATAAAATGTTACATGTTCTGAAGTTTGATGCTGTGAGGAACACACAGATATGGTCTACTCGCACCTACTATCCGATGCAGGCTCCAACATATATATTAATTTATTTTTTGTGTCCATTGACAAAAACACATGTACGTACAAATCTTAGTTGGTATTTAAATAAAAAGCGCACTTTTTCAGCACCTACCATAATATACCAGATACTCGCATGATAGAATCTTTAACATGGTCAACCGACCATTTTACGAATGACGATTATTAGAGTGACTATAAAGTGCACTAGAAGAGTCAATTTCATTATTTTAATACTAAAAATAATAATACAATCAATTTGCTGAGGTTAACATTACACTTTATAAATTGTTCAAAATTTCAAATCGATAGCTTCAGTGGTTCTTCAGATATTTTTAAATGTGACAGACAGACGGTCGGATAGTACTCCACCAAACCTTGTTCCTTTTGTACGTTTTTGGTAAACTCAAAATAATAAAAATACGCATTCTAATCTGCAATGCGCAGGGCAGGTTTAGTGTACCTATCTATATACGCATGTTAAATAAGTATTTTGAATTTCAAAATAAAGCCGCTTATTCAAACCACTTCCATAAGAAACTATCAACTAAATACAAGCTTGAACACTACTCACAGACAAACAGACCAAAGGGTGCGAAAAAAGTGGTCACCGTCCCTCAATAAATTATCTCGTCGTTTCTTCGAAGAGGGTAACAAATTCACCACAAACCATTACAAATATGAAAGCGTAAAAATATAAAATGAACCGTAACAGCTTAACAATAAAGAACAGGATGTATGCACGTGTAACACTGTCCGAAGCTAGCGTGACCGTCGAATTTTCTTACCATTAAATATTCCAAAATGGGCTTTACTGGTTAGTAATAAAGATCAGATTGTCATCAGGATAGTTATCGCTTTGTTCCGCTCAACGGATTCCTCTTGAAACAATTTATGTGTTTGCCTAAGTTGAAAGTTTTTGGGTCATTATTTTATTTATACCGTCCGGATAGTCGAAGGCGTGAATCGACGGTTACTATAAGTATTCAATTCAATTAAGCTATTGTACGCATACTATATTACATTTATATGTAATAGTACAATGTACGTTGCTGCAGACGACGAGAAATCAAACTTCGCAGTCTGCGTGGGTAATTGGACAAAGATACAAAATCCTCCTAATTTTAGTTTCTAGGCGAGGCAGTTATAGTGCTTTTCTTAAACTTGCAATGAAATAAAACCTCCGGGTCTAATTTGACGCATTTAATGTACCTAAACATTTTCTTAGCAAGTTAAAAAAATATGTAATATGTGCTGATATCTTGCCTCTATGGAACGGAATAAAACTAGCTATACTATGCTAACATTTTTATTGTACTATAAGTTTGTAAGTAACGTTTACTCGATACTTGTATTTATATATCATTTGAGCACTACATACTTATTACAAAATCTAAACAGAACATTTGTAAAAGTTGGAATTTGCAGCAGCAAAATAGTAGTTTTCTTGCACGCTATGATAAAACATCCACCAAGATGTATAAATGTCGGACGGTCGGATATAAAATTTGGACGCGCTTTTATCACTATTCTAGTTTTCTTTGCGAAAATCTAGTGTTATAATAACAATACACATACATTTGTCACCAACCTAACTCAATCCGTACCTAGGTGTCGTAAAAGTCGACTAAGGGAATGAAGTGACATTAACTATTCATTTACTGAAAATTGGGCGTCGTCATCATAGTGGACACACTACTTCGATCGCCAACCCGCTTGGCGTAGCCATTATGGACATTATCTCTTAATACGTTCCTGCGCATGGAAGAGCACAGTGAGCTAAAATAGATGGAATGATGATGATGATGACGTACATAAAGACATGGTACTTGTACCACACCATTTTATTCTTGTACTTCATCTACAAAGCATCTCTGGTTATTAGACAAACTTTCATTTAATTGACCCCCGTCAATTGTACCTATAGTATACATACGAGTAAATATGAACGAAAAATAATATGTACCACGCTCTTTGCTGCTAAGTAACTTAGGTTGCTTCTTCGCGGCCTTCGTGGTATAAAATACGAACTACTGACGTGACGGGTGCCTGTTCACTACTCTACTTCTGTTGTAACGATATTTTCAATAAGTCGATACAATATTCTTTGTTTATGTTCAACGTGTTTGAATTATAGTCTGACAAACCTACTCTGGCAGTAACATTAGGAACCAATCGCTATTTATGCTTATCTTTTTTAATTACATTAGGGTAAGAAAGAGACGGTATGATTCTTTCTATCTGTGCCTCAAGTGAGTAAATTCCTAACTAACTATACAGTGTGTAAGTCTAATACGGGCGATCAATCAAACCAGGCATGGGATTCATTAGCGTTATCATGGATTACAAGGTTTTTTTAAAGTTACTCTCAATTATGACCCCACAGAATTTTTTTAAGATTATCGGAGCAGCAATGTAGGTACGAACATTTGTTATTGTTGATATGGCAGTTATGTCATCTGCTTTTGAAATTAGCTGTCATCGAGTCTTAAACTTGCGTATGTTGCTCTACATTGCGCGCCGAATTATTTTGTATGGAAAATTTTGTTGCTCTAATTTTAAATAATAGTTATTTGAATGTACTTATTATGTCGTAAACTAATACCCGTTAAGAGCTTCGCCCGTATTAGACTTACACCCTGTATGTATATTTTATAAAAATATTTTTAATTAGTTTGTCCACAGCACTACAACTACGCTTATAATAAAGCCTACTCACCGTTTTTCGTATAACACTTGAATGCAGCAAGCTCCATTTCAGCCGTCACTTTTTATGTTATACTGTAGCAATCAGTCATACGGCATGTCTGATCGAAGACGATTACCGTATCCTGGCAACTTCAGAGGTGTCAAACGTGCGTTACCGACATCGACACCATAAAACAATAGGATGTATTGACAGTAAAAAGGAAAAAAATGTTTCATTGAGTCATCACCATAAATTGGACTAAACATCGCTAAAATACAAAGGTAAGGTAATGTCTGAAGTTTGAGCAAATGAATGTCATATTAGGTCATTTACATTATTTAGAGATACGAATGACAATTCATTCAGAAGTATTTAAATTTAAATTTATCTTCAGGACCAAAACCAAGAGAAAATAACCTTTAAGATATTTATTTACAGCATTACAAAAGGCTCACGTCTCTCCCATGAGACGCAACTCGACTGAACAGTCTTTGTCGTACAATTCCATATTCTAATATAAATATTTTCGTTTATCTTGTCAGCTATTCTAGATATGCCAACAGAAACGTTCAGTATACCTACTGCCTGTGTATCGATTGTGAGACTATTACTTTTATAGAATATCACACCCTCTAATTAGCAAAATCTTATAGGTATATAATTATACATATAATACGTATACAATCGTCGAAATCTAATGGAAAAGAGTAATAATGGGCTATGGTGATGAAATTTTGGAAGGGTCAGAGATGGAGCTGAAGAAAGAGGTCTGGATAGAGGCTCATTTGTTCCATATATACCACTCTAGAATCACTGTAATCAAAGCTCATAGTTCACAAGTACGAGCCCCGATGCATAATATGTTCTCGTCCAGTTAGACAGTTTTTCGAGATTATCCCGTTCATCCGGGGGAAAAAGTTTAGAGACAAAACCTTCACTATTCAATAGTAATACTAAAGTAGTTTCTTTGAGTATAAAATATTTAGACTTAATAAATCAGAATAAAAAAAAACCATTTTACGAGAGTTCTTTTTTTAAATTTTTTCCACAATTTTTAATTTTGTAAAAAATCAATGAATGTAAAAAACGCCATTAATATTAAAGACGACATGGTACACCTGATGCACTGCGAATTTTGCTTCAAGCTTATAAGCGCGGAATTACGGTGGTGAACGAAAATATAATTTAGACACTGGTTTGTTAAAATCGATTTATTAAACAACAAAAGCGTACTTCAGATTGTTGTGTCTCTTGAAATGTAGTACATTAACCATGACTAACGTTCATACAATTTATCATTAGCATAATGTGATCATTTTTAAAATATTCAAAAATTTGTAAAAATTGTTTCGAACTAGACGAACTCCACTGCATCGGGGCTCGTATACAGGAGGTGTGAATCGTGGCAGAAAAACTATTTTTTTATCGACAAAATATAAGAATTTATCATACTCGTAGTCATACATGACTTTTTAACAGAGGTTTTTTTAAAAACTGGTAATTCTGTCTGAAAAGAAAAATCAAACACTAAATACTGAAAACTCATTCGTCAACCACGTATTCTCTGGAACAGCCAAAAACAATTCATAATTTGGTCTAAACTTGTTGTTATAGGTGTTATATTATAACTGCACTGTCGTCAATGAATACGGGTCATGTGAAATTTTCAAAGAAAATTATGAGGTAGGTAGGTATATCATAATAATAATAATAATAATAATAAGGCCGCAGGGCAGCTTGTGGCGAGCTGTTGGGGAGTAACGACCCCACGGACCCGAGTGCTCCCGAGAGTCGGTCAGGGGCCCCGCCTCCGGCGTGTCTTCGTCGGTCGGAGTGGAACCCAAGGGGACCCGTAGGACTCTCAGCTCTGGCTTGCCTTAACTGGCCGTCCAGAGAGGAGTCGTCAGAGCTATATGCTCCAGGGGTGGAAGTGTAAATTTGCGTAAGTCGCGAGTTGGTGCAGCGGCTGTCAAGCCACTGCGCAGAAAGCGGTGTACACCTCTCTACACTCCTGAGCCGCCTACACCGGTGTTGCCCCTGGCTGTCTCTTGTGACGGCATTTACGGGGGCCCATCTAGTAGGCGGCGAGTCACCGCCTGCCTCGATAGCAAAGAGAAATCATTGTTATGGCAGGTGTCCGGACCTCTTTTCTATAGTTCCATCTCTGATCCATCCATCCTCCATCACCATAGCCCATTAGTCTTTTCCTTTCCTTCTCAATAGTCTCTATACGCCTGCTGGGACCGGTTTACGGATATGTATTTGTGCCCGTGAATGGGTTGCAGCAGGTGTACAACACAGCAAATTTCTCCAAAGGGCCTCTACGTGTTGGATCTGTATCCCCGCGCAAGCCTATCAAAAAACCGGGATTTGTAAGCCCGTGATCCTCAAGGAGATACAAACATAATAATAATAATAAATACTCTTTATTGTTCACCAGAAAATAAACAAATAAAACTACAGACAAAAGAAAAAGAAACTAAAACAGTGGTAGACAACAGGCGGTCTTATCGCTAATAAGCGATCTCTTCCAGACAACCTTTGGGTAATGGAAACTATCACAATTACATTTAAAAAGTAGGCAAATCAAAACTGAGAACATAAAAATAACAAAAGGCAGGCTATAAACTTACATACATACATAGATATGTAAACATACATACAATAAAATAATACAATATATATATAATATAAATTTATTTCAATAAAAGAACATCATACCATAACACACAGCTAATTATTACGGGAGAGACAGATAATATTGCTTAAGTTTATTTTTAAAAATGGGTAAGGACTCAGAACGTCTAACATTGACAGGTAGGGAGTTCCATAAGCGCACAGCTTGGAATGTGAAAGATTTAGCATAAAATTTTGAGTTTGAAGAAGGAACACAAAGAAGGAAATTGTCTGCACACCTAGCGGAAGTAACATAACTAAAACATCTTTTGAGGTAGCGGGGTGTAGCAGGGTTGAAAAGGATGCCAAAAAGAAGAGAAAGGACATGAAAGTTACGCTTGAGTCGGATAGGGAGCCACTTGAGCTGAGAACGGAAACTGGATACATGGTCATATTTTCGCAACCCAAATATGAACCTTATACATATATTTTGTATTCGCTCAAGTTTATTAAGCTGCTCCTCCGTTAGGTCGATATAGGACACGTCAGCATAGTCTAAAATAGGGAGGAGCAATGATTGAGCAAGCGCAATTTTAGTCGTAATGGGAAGTAAGTTACGAAATCTACACAAGGAACGCACGGCAACAAACATCTTCCTGCTAACCTCATTCATCTGCGGCACCCAGGAAAGAGTGCGGTCAAAAAATATTCCAAGATTTTTTACTGTCGTGGAATAGGGAATAAGAACACCATCGAACACTACTGGTGGAAGGTTAATAAAGTCAACCTTTGGGATAAATTTTGGACTACCTATTACGATAGCTTGGGTCTTGGAAGGGTTAACATGAAGACCATAGCTATTGCTCCACTCCGAGATGCACTGCAAGTCACTGTTTATTGTGGAGATAACCGAAGGCAGATCAGATAGCATACCCTGAGAATAAATTTGAAGATCATCGGCATAAAGGTGATAAGAAGAAGATAAATTTTGAGTAATAGAATTGATAAAAATTGAGAAAAGTAGAGGAGATAGTACGCCGCCCTGCGGGACGCCAGCTAACGTACTGCACCAAGAAGAGCGAGAGTCGTCCACCTTTATACGCTGCCGACGACCAGTTAGATAGCTACGAAACCAATCAATTACCGCAGGAGATATGTTAAGAGAACCCAAAATCGCCAAGAGGATGTCAAAATCTACAGTGTTAAAAGCGTTGCTGAAGTCCAACAACGTTAAGACTGTCAATTTGCGATCATTCATACCCGACCGTATATCATCTGTGATTTTGACTAGTGCAGTAGCCGTACTATGTCCTGAACGGAAGCCGGATTGGTAGGGATTGAGGAGGTCATTTCGGTTTAGGAAAGAGGTAAGCTGCTGGAATACTAACCGCTCGAGAACTTTAGATAGGAAAGGGAGAATGGAAATTGGACGATATTCTGAGAGTGTAGAAGGATTAGATTTTTTAGGTAAGGGAACAATATCAGCATCCTTCCAAAGTGAAGGAAAAGTACTTGAAGACAGGGATTTGTTGAGGATGCTGGTGATGACAGGGACAAGGACATCAAGGAGAGGGAGGATCATATTACGACTAATGCAATCAGAACCTACTGCATTGGAGGTTATAGATAAAATGTTTCTCTTAACATCACTGTCAGTAAATTGAATAATATGGAACGGGGATGAGTCTGGAGTTGGAAGAGATGAAAGGTAATCAAGGGTCCTGAGCTTAGCAGGGCCACTAAAGATTGCAGAACAGGAAAAATGTTGATTCATAAGATCTATATCAACATCATTAGAAGAAGTGCTAGACTGAGTTTTGCCAACTCCAAGAGACCTCAGAAACCTCCACACCTTAGCAGGGTCACCATTTTCAACTGACTTGTGAATATGTCGTCTTTGTGCATCTCTGCAAGTAGTACTGCATCGGTTGCGTAAAGCATGGTATCTGGCTTTGTTGTTATCCGAGGGATTACTTTTATATTTTGATTTAGCCAAATCTTTCCTTCGAATAAGCGTCTTAATTTCAGATGTAAGCCAAGGTGCAGGAAGATGCTTGACTTTTATTGGACGAACTGGAGCATGCACGTCGTACAGCTGAGTAAGAAGGGAGTTAAATACGTTAACCTGTTGGTCGACACTATCAGCTTCCACCACATTAGTCCAATTGAGTTTTGTAGCATCATCGCGAAGGGTCTCCAAATCCATTCGACTAAAATTGCGCTGAAATAGGGTTTTTGCTTTTAATTTTGGGGGACGAATTTTGTACGATAAATAGAGTAAATCGTGATAAGAAAAAGCGTCCGCCGCAAGTTGACCATACTTGGCAACATGAGAAGAAGAAGAAGTAAGAGTGAGGTCTAAAAGTGAAGGAGAACAATTAGGAAAATGGTGAGTGGACTGTGAGGGCAAAATACTCAAGTTGCAGGCTGTAGCAATCGATTGGAGAGATCTAGAACGATGGTCATTTTTAAGAAGGCAGGTATTGAAGTCACCCATGATGATGTGGTGATTGAAGGACGGCATCAAGTCTTCAAGGAGTTTCTCAAAAGAGGCGAAATAATTAATATTGAGGGAGGGTGAGTAAAATACACCAAGAAGGAGTTTAGTGTGAGAAAGGGTTATATCAAGAAAAAGGTATTCAGGAACATCGGAGGATGTAGACGGTGCTGACATGCTGACAATAGAAAAAGGGATTTGGGAGCGAAGATAAATTGCAACTCCTCCGCCACCTCTTAAAACGCGATCGTTCCGAATAAGGCGAAAACCTGGTAAAGAATAAGAAGTTGATGGGAGACAAGGCTTCAACCATGACTCGGAAACGAGAATCGCATGGATGTTTTGAAGGTCAAAAGATATAGAAAAATCGGTAAAGTGAGCAGGTATGCTTTGAGCATTTAGGTGAATAATGTTAAAATTTTTGGGTACTACGCTAAATTCTGAGTCTAATACATCATGAAGCGAAGGTGGTAAACTATGAAAACTGTCGTCGCTAGGTTCAATTGAAGAAAAAGATTGAAACTGATCACTGAGATCACTTTCGGTGCTGTAACTGTGCTGTGACATAATAATAATTATTTAAATAATGTGCTATATTATTATATATATAAACGAAATAAAAAATTAAAAATGTGTATATAAAAACAATAATAAATATAAAATATTAACAAACAAATATTGTAATCTAAATATTACATTACCCGCCAGCAGTAAGAAGACTATACATATTAACTATAATTAAATTACCACGAACAAAACGCAACATTATGCTCTGGCAACACTGCGTGCTCCTGTCACTCACTCCTGCGACTATTTTTGGAAAGTATTGACAGTTTGACAATGACATATGTAAAACGGTAGTGAAACAAAATAAAATAAAGGTAAACAGTTAACTAAAAAACGAAGTGGGTATAAAAATTATTCCATTATACTACTAAATTAAAAAGGAGTGCAGAAGCTATAGTTTTAACTAAATGTTAAGATGTTAGAGGGCCCTAAGCATTACTTAACGTTGCGTCTGGGTCTCCTAGTGGGCTCCGTGGTTGGCGCCGACGCCTCCTTGCCAGCCGATGTTGGGGCCACATGTGTTCCAGGTGCAACCGAGATGTCTTTAAGATGGTCCAGGCTGGTTACTCTGCGCCGGTTTTTGTCCGCATCAAGAACAAATATGCCACCATTCCAGGACCAGCAATTGCGAACACCAAATCGTTCCCGAGCAGACATAAAAAGTTCGTGACGGGGCTTTGTTAAGAATTCGCCAATAGTGACGCCTGTGCCCTTCAAAGCTGATTTGCCGAACCATATCACATCCCTCTTCGATATGTCCTGAAACTTCACCAGGATAGGCTGCGATTTTCTGCCCTGAGCCTTACCCAATCGATGACACCGCCGAATGTCTGCCACTGATATTCCTCCACTGACTTGCTTCAGCTTCTCCAATACCAGGCCAGTTGTATCTTCGGAGTCTGAGCCCGAGCCCGAAGCAGATGGTTTGATGCCATGCAGAAGTAACATTTTCCGGCGAGAACGCATCTCCATGTCATCGACTTGAAGAGCTAAGAGTTCTACCTGCTTCTGAAGCATATCCAGGGACTGCAGAATGAAGCTTCTAAAAGATTCAAAATCAGCGGCCACTACTGAAGTTGTTGCTGTTTATCATTTTATTTTTTCAAAATATTTATAGAATAGGTACAATCTTTTTTTTAATTAGGCTGTATTAACATGTTTCTGAATTTATCATTGAATTCATAAAACATTGAAATTGACGTTAAATTGGTTTTTAGAGACAAAAATGTAAAAAAAATACCTAAAATACAGTAATATTTTCATCATCATCTAACGATAAAGTTCCATGTTTCTTGGATAAGGTGCACATTTTACGGAGATACAAAACTAGCAACTCATTTTAGATGGTTTTTAAACGGATTACACTTTTGTCTCTAAAGATCAATTTCGTCTTGCTTTGATTTATCCGTAATCCAAATTTGGCGCTTTCTTCTTCAATTGACTCCGGTGCTATTTCATCTTCACTCAATGCCACTATAGTTGTATCATCTGCATATCTATGGTTAGTTATTGTGCGCCCCCCAATACTAATACCAAACTGCAGATTTGTCAATGCTTTCCTTATAATGTATTCGCTGTACAGATTAAAGTGTTTTGGCGACAAAATGTCGTACGCGACGCTCTGCATGGACTGTACAAGTACGCAATTTTATTGTCATGCAAATAATATTTGGTATTAATATCGTAAACCGTTAACTGTAATTATGTCAAGCTTTCAAAGGTTCATTAAGTAAAATATATGCATGCTTTTGAATAGCGCGAAAAGAAAATTTCTAAGAAAAAATAAACGAGCAAATAGCCAGGAGTACCTAGGAGTTTTCAACTTAAATGAACAGCACCTTGGCTTCACTGAGAACTGCATTTCATATTTTCACATGCCAGGCTAGGGTTCTGTTTAAATTCATGGGTTTAGATTTTGCGATCTAATAATTAGTATATATACAAGGTGCCCACGAGGAAAGGGAAAAATTCTAACAGCATATAATATTACTGAGACTAAAAGAAGCAAAAAATGTTAAATGAGTTTTGGTCAAACCTGCAAAAAAAAAATTTTTTTTTGTTATTTTTGATGTTTTGAATGCCTTAATACACAAAAAAAGGATTTTATTAATCAAACTATCGCAAAAAATGCACTTTTTATTTACATTTGCTAGGTAATTAAAAATATTTTTGTTCATTTGATTTCTGTCAATTAAGCGTGACAAGACTAAGACAACATGGTGACAAAATCGTTTCCTAAAATGCGTTTATCATAGCGTAACGGATTAAAACGGTTTTAAGAAAAAATCAAATTTTCTCTTAAAATAGACTGAATCCAGAAAACTTCATATGACATTTTTTAATTCAAATTTGGTCAGAAATCCGCTGATGAATTTTTTCCCTTTCCTCGCGGGCACCCTGTATATTTAAAAAAGTCAATTCTTCATGCAATTTTGATATCAATCACAAGCTTTCTTTAACTAATAATAGTTTTAAGATTGTATCAATATGGCATTTCTCACAAACATTGTAAGCCGGTAACGACAGTGAGGGTAGTGTATGAATAGTTAAATTGAAGTATGAAAATATGGAATTTTGTGATTGTTTCTATCTATCTATCTCTGAAAAATTATAAGATTGTAAAAAAAAACACTTTACAGCTTGCGAAAATACGTTTGTATGCAGATGCATACAACGTTACTCATTAACGTTTTCTGGTACCAGTAGATACTGGTATCAGAAAACGTTAATGAGTTTCAACCTTGACCAACCAACTTATGAAAACATAACTACCAGGTTACGAGATCGTGCCACTAAGTCTTTCTGTGTATTATTTTATGTTCCATTTCCCTTTGAGTAAAGTTTTCAGTACTAGTAATTAAGAACGTGGACGCTTTTAATGGGGGCGCTACGTATTAACACATGCACACTACCTTGTTATTTCGAATGTTTGGGCTAATAAATTATATTCACCTTAAGTTATCATTTATAATATTATCACATTATGATGATATTCAATTTATAAAGTCACAAGAAGTGTGAGACTGAAAATGAAGTTCCTGAGTATCCTGGTATTTCAAAATCATGTTCAACCGGTAAAATGTAAATAAGTTTGGAAAAGAGTGTTCAACAAGCAAATTTGTGGGCCCAGAACCATAAAATTTTTAGGACTTTTACAAGGACCCATAAAAAACAGGCATACAAGATCAAGTTAGATGGAAGCACCAGGAAGAGTAGAACAATCTGACGAGACATTCAAAGCTTTTCATGTACGAAGTAGACTCGGCTGCAGCAAAAAGCTTTGAAAATATAGCAAAAGACAACCCAAATCCATAACGGGAGTGTTTACGGGATACTTTGGGGTCAAAACTCTTTTGGCCAAAACGGGTCTTTCTCACAACACTGATTGTAGGATGTGTGGCGAGAAAGAGGAGACAGTGAAACATTTGATGTGCAAAGGATGAAAGACTCGTGCATGTGACGTCATAAATTGACGATACATCGTGCAAATGAAACGGTACATGTTATTAGTAAAGTTTACTAAATGATTTGTACCATTGTTTTCTGTTGTTTTCTGTTGACACTACTATGAACATATGAAACACACTGAAACTCACAAATCTATGTATCCATCTATAGCAACAGGGTCGTGGATGCTCGTGGCGTAAAAGTGCCCTTCTAGTTACCTATTCCAAACCACATTCTATAATTACACTTAGTAATTTTGAATACAACTGAACTTAAAATCCTTTAGCGGAAGTCTAATACAGCTTCAATTACCGGTGTGCTTAAGCCGTCCGGCAAATATGTCTTTCGGTCAAGTTGCGGGTATGAATTTATAATAAATTGAATGCTAAGCCGACCGGGCTCGACGCCAAATTTATTCAGAAATACGAAGGGTTTGCCGCTACAGCGATATAGATAGTACTGGATATGAATTAATTTTGGTAAACGTGTGTTTCCTTTCCCATCCTTTGCCAAAGTTCACTAAAATTTGTTTATAAAGTTATTTTGTATGGTCCCTTATTCATTATTTTAGCAAAGTTAGATAACATATTATTTAACAGGAAAGAACGACAAAATTAAAATCAAAAAGGGTGCGTTACAATAAGAGATTACCAAATTTAAGTATTGAAAAATGTGCAGTGTTAAAAATTCGATTCAATTGAAAAATCTCATGTAGAATAGTTTTTATAATTATGACAAATTGTAATTAACAGCGTAACATATCGAGCAATTTGTTACTTTTTTGCATTGGTTATCCACATTATCTATTGTATGATTCTAGTGAGGTTCGTGATGTAGTGGTACTCACTTAATCTATTAATTTAAATTTTGTCACAATCAGTGTCAGAGTTTAAAAGTTGTCCAGAAAAGTTCAATCCTGTAATATAATACATTACCTAACCGACCTAGTGTACTAAAGCTTAAGTACTACATTCTTATACAGTTACAGTTGTTATTTTTATGCCAAGTTGATCGCAAATAAGTATAATGGCAAAATAAGTCCGATGAAAACTGGTAATTTTAGCTAGCTAGTTAGGTATTTATAATTTCGCGGGCGTTATAGTTATACCATAGTACTACCTATGCGGATGCGGCGATTAGCAATGTTTTGAAAGTGTAATTCAACCCTCAGTATTTTTAGCAAGAGCTTGAGATACTTCCAGCGTATAAGTATCACTTTACAAGACCGTAAAGCGAAAACAATACAGGGGCCGCAGCCATAAAGTGAACCTTCAGCTGAAGCCATTTACCTTTTAAAAGGAGAGTTGCAACGAAGCTTTTATAGAAAATTGACCTTTATTAAAACTGCAGACGCTTAGAGTAACTTGGATAGAGTACCTTCTTTGTACAGTCAGAAACCTGAAATGTCAGGTGTCCAAGGAGAGATTAATTTCAAACTTTCAAAAAATTGTAGACTGTCATGACAATATTTACTTGTGAGCGCTCAACGAAACACAGATAACTAAACAGTTGATATTCATTAATTTCTTAACTTACAACAAATTATGGATGCCTTAGCTGTCAAAATGCTACAAGTAGGTATGGTTAAGTATTAATTGAAAAATAACCATAATAATAAATTATAATAAAGATTTGGGACACCTCACACAAATCGACCTAGCCCCACGGTAAGCTCAATTAAGGCTTGTGATGTGGGTTTCAGGCGACGATATACATATACTTATAATAGATAGATACATCATCATCATCATCATCAGCCAATTGACGTCCACTGCTGGACATAGGCCTCCCCAAGAGAGTTCCACAAAGATCGGTCGTGAGCTGTCCGCATCCATTGGACACCCGCAACCTTTGACCGGTGGGGTCAGCGTGTTCTTGAGTGGCGACCACGCACTGGACGGCGCAGCGTGGGAAGGCCCCCCACAAGATGGAGCGACGACCTGGTAAAGGATAGATACTTAAATACATAGACTGCCATGACCAAGGAACACTAATAATGATTATACACAAATAATGCCCTCGCCGGGATTCGAACCCGGAACCTCCAGCTTCGTAGGCAGGATCACTACCAACTAGGCTACAGAGGCTGCCAATTTCAAGGAACTGTTTTGACAATCACCGTAAGCAGTAAGTACCCTCTTGTCGTCAAACATAACATAAATCCATCTTCACGTTTATGTCTTTAATCATTTGACTAGTACACCTTCATTTACTTTTACTTTTTAGTAGGAACATCGAAATAACGAAAACGAAGTAAAGTCGAATTTAAAGATATTTGTCAAGAGACGTTGTAGTCCCTTGTCGTCTCAAATGACGCTATACGTATTGCAACCCCTTTGCTTGAAATAATCCCTCTAAAAGTCTAGAAAATTGTATCTCAATTCCACAATTTTTTGCACGGGAGTGCGTGAGAGTTCCCCTAAAAACTTTCGAAATGTAAAACATAACACGACCTTCCCGTGAAAATTATTTTAAGCATATTAGTTCCGGCAAGCTGCGTGGTTAGTTCCCCAAACGCGTTAGTTCCGAGTACAATGTTTTATACAATTTCTAGTCGCATTTTTTCCCACTGGTTTCTGTTGTAGTTCATGTATGTATTAATAATTGATAATACTCAAAACCTGTCGAATTGTGACTCGTGACATACTTGTGCGACAACAAACTCTAGTGGAGAAAAATGCGACTGGAAATAGTGCTACACAGAACTAACACGTTTGGGGAACTTTTGAGGTTTCGTAAGAAAAAAAATACAACAAAATGTGTAAGTACCTTAGCATAACCTAAGCCCGATTGCACGATATTCATTTGTGTTTTAATATAAGAAGGTACAGTTAAGGAATCGATATTTTATTTTTACCAAATTACTTCCGGTTGTTTTCCCTTGCAATTTTGATTATTAAGCCCTTTGAACGCCAAGAGCCCGCTTAAGTGGCTGTGGATTTCTTTTTTTATATTTTTTATTCCCCAGCATGCCAAAAGCTGTCAAGTACGATAAATAATAATCAAGGTTTTCAATATTTTTCTGTTACCAGACGGCGTTGTGTAGGCGTGAGGTCCAAACAGCTGTCAGATTCATACTATTCATAGGTGGACATAAAATATCTAAATTCTATTGTATTTGGAAGTATATTGATTTTGTAATGGATTACGATTAGAGAATGGTCGTCTAACTGAAAATTAGGCGCAAAGTCACTGGTACTAAAGAAAATTACTAAAACTTTATTAATTTCATGGGAATTTTACTTCTGTAAATCTTATTTTTCTCTTTATTCTGACAACTAGAGGCCTTTACATCTCTAGTAGTATAGATATAAATCATCATCATCATCATCAGCCTATGACAGTCCACTGCTGGACGTAGGCCTCTCCTATTAACTATGCGTATAGACGCATTATGAGGTAAATGCCCATAATGCATAATAATATTGTGAACTTGTACAATAAGAAATATTTTTGTTTATTATTATTATTCTTTATTTATCTCTCTTTTTAAGTTAGATTTTTTTATAAAAATGTCTATAAAACTATTTTTTTATGTAATAAATTCTTTTTTCTACTCCCGTACTGTTATTTGTCATTTGCATGGTCGTGAACACACCATTAAGCCCCTAGCTTACAGATGTCAAGATAAGTCTATATTGTCTATTCCCTATAAACGCATTCGGGTTTACACGCAGTGCGTTTTTTGCATTTTAAGACACCTCGTGTATACAAGACTTAATGAAAAACATGGCTGCCAGCCTAATTAAAACAAAATCTGATGAATAGTAAGCTATAGAGGAGCTTTCTTTTTTAATTTTGACGTCTCCCGCCCGACCTTGATGATTAATAAAATTATGTTTGACTAAGAATATTTCTAAAATTTTCAATTTTATTTAAAAATAAATGTGTGGTCGTAGAAAAAGTATTGTATGCAACATTGTTTAACTGAGTCAAAAAATGCTCGTGGCGTCTTTAATACCCACGCCACTCACCTTTTTTGACCTCTCTTAAAGAAGGGTTGCATTAAATACTATAATGCATGTTATTTTAATGAACAAGTCCACCTAAGTTTCTACTGGTTCTTCTCAGGGCAGTAGTGGTGTAGTGTTAGAACCAGTAGTAGATTTTTTCTCTTGATAGTGTAAGACGATTCGAGAATGCTTATTAATAAGCTTACTTGAATAAAGAATACATAGTTTGACTCTGATTAATGATGAATTGTAATCTAGTTTTTTTGACAATATTTTTTTGATAGAAAATTATCCTTCAACCTGTAAAGAAGTAACTTGACAGTTTTTCTTTAGGGAGTTTTTCTTTAAAGGTTAGGACTAGGACCTCTATGTTCCCTACACAATATTCCTAAAGTAATGGTTTTAAGAATTAACAAACCAACAAGTATAGAGAAAATAAAATTCGTGTTTTTACAATGACGTTGGACCTTAAGCCACAGTGCTGCCACCTCACCGCCCCATAGTGGCTGAAAATATATCAAAAACCCTGATTATTCTACTGCTCTTTCAAGTTCGTGCAGAATTACATAATGAACTTGCATGTGTCATCACAACTCAACTCAAATCACCCCTGGCCGATGGCTTAGTCATTCTTTATTTTATATTTAAAAATACACATGATATCTTATATTGATACACTCACTAAGTATAATATATAAGTATTATAAGTAGGGGTTGGAACTATGGGTGCAAAACTTTAACAAGACTTCTCAAGTGGACTTGACGTAGCACATACATCTACAAACCCACACATTGTAAGTTGAAGATTCCAAGATAGGTAATAAAATTGGATACAGATTTTTCAATAATATTCGTATTTTTCTTGGCTAAAGTGTTCCCATAATTATCAATTTTAAAGTTTTGTTAAAACAACCGACTTGGATAAACAATTGGCTATGTAAAGTTTTCTGAAGGTATTAATATTATTTATTTCCCTGATAGCTTAAGTCGTCTTAAGGTTCAAGAATTTGCGGTTCTTTTATTTTTAGGTCCTATAAATTGTTTATAATCTTTTTTAAGTGAGTGAGATGACATTTGTGCAGTTTTATGGATGAATAGAGCCTAACGCATTCGTCCGCCATTAGTACAATGAAATAGAAAAAAAACTGTTAACGTCAATGTCACTCGTGTCATTCAATAATTTTTTTTCTATGTCATTGTACTTGTTGCGGACGAAAATAAAACGATGTTCATCCATAAAACTGCACAAATGTCATCTCACTCACTTAAAAAAAGATTATTAACAATTTTTAGGACATAAAAATAAAAGAGCCGCATTTTTTTGAACCTTAAGACGACGGCTATCAGGGAAAAAATATAATATTGATACCTTCAGAAAAAATTACATAGCCAATTGATCGCAAAACTGTTTTGTAGTGTAATAACTCCTGCGTTGCGATGTTGCGAGACTTGCGAGGCTTGCACCTTTTTACATGTCATGTTTTGATGGGATCTTGTTAACCTCTAAAATACAACAAACTCACGTCATTTTAGAGCATACAAATTGTTTGATATGTAATACATAGAATCTTACATAATATACTGATTCACTTTGATGACAACATTTGATTTATTATCTAGCTATTCATGGTACACGTTTATATACGACATACTATTCCAGTATACGAGATTATTCTTCAACACACGTCTCGATTTGAATTCAGGAGAGCTCACTATTTTTTCTTATCATTTTTTTTCATATCACATTTTTCCTGATCACTTTTCCATTTTCAATATTCCACGCGAACTTCCGATGATATCTGTGATGTTTTATTCATTGAGGAGGTCAAGCGAAACCGGGATGCGGGAAAAAATACAATATGACAGACCCAAGATAATGTCGCTTTTTATTATTATTTGTATATGGAATAACTGAAGAGTAATTCGGGGTACTATTTGTCAAAAGTAGAACAGATGGGCGATTTATGCTAATTTAAACTTTAACAATTTTCATCGTTCTCACATTACATTTCTTACGACACCGGTCTTAATTTTGCTTTTCATTTCTCTAGAAACAAATGTAGGTACTACGCCGTGTGCTCAAAACGTTGGAGCATATTACACACGATCTAGCCTTATTTCATAAATTTAATAATAATATGCCCAATTCTCGAAAACGAAACCACTTTTTTTAAACGTTCATAGCTTACGTTACTACTGATGCGGCTGAGTGATTACTGTATACTGCATAGTGTGTACTAGCGAGAGAGGCGGGATGAAATGACGTCATGCATAATATTGCGAATGAGGAAAAAATACTACTATTTTAGTAGTTATTGCGGTCATCTATCCCACAAAACTTTACAAGCATACAATTATACAAAATTGTGTAAATTCCCATACCAAAAATAGAAAATTTTGTAGAATTGTACGCTTGTAAAGTTGTGTGGTTTAGGCTACTATGCTCACATAGTAATCTTTTGTTGTAATAATCAGGGATCGGACAAATGTGCGTCATTATTTGCAATAATTACTCCAAAATTGATTAAATGAATAATCAAACGAATAATTTCTTGAAATTTGATTTCGAAGCTTTAGTTTATAGTTTATTTAGCTAAAAAGGTTTTCATAGTTACCGGTGTCAAATATGTAATTTTCTGAAAATGATTAATTATTCAATCAACTTAGGAGTCATGTCCATATTATTGCGAACAATGACGCACATTTTTCCGATCTCTGATAATAACATACGAGTTAATAATTTTATTATAATACTCATTTTTTATTCTTATTTATTTTGTAAGCCATACATATTATGTATACGAGTACGTAATTGTTTATTACAAAATGTCATCGCTTTGTACCTACTACCCATAACACAGGTATTAATTGAGCTCAACAATGAGTGGGACTAGGTCGATTAGTGTATGATTATCCTAATATATTTATTAGGGGTCTCTATTGGTTCCCATAAAGTTTGAAGTTCGATTTTTGATGCAAATAACGTTGTAGGTCCGATTTTTTTTTAGTCATATTGTCATAAGTCATAAAAATTAATATTATAAATCGGTGGTCAGTTTTATGTAGGTCATAATTATTGTTAGTCATAAAAGTCGATGCCCATAACTTTTAAAATCCATACAGCATCATTTCCAGAATGTTAAAAGCAATAACCTTCCTTATTATAACTGTTACAACGTCTATATTCGCAAGTTGTAATTATTTGTTGTCGAGTGATTATGTTAATGTAATGATGTTGCTAGAAATATAAATGTTGAAATAAGTACCTAATAAATTTAGTAAGTAAACTTTGTAGTAAACTTAGTAAGTAAATAGTAAGAGTATTATATTAAAAGTCGGTCCTGGCGCTTCGCCGGCCGCTGCCGCGGCACGCTCGCTTCGCTCGCTCGGCTCGCGCGCTGTAAGGTCACAGTTCAACCTAACACTCCTCCTCGCTTCGCTCGTCGTCGTACCTACACTGACCTGCCTTAGAGTCGAGTAGGTAAGGAAGTTTCCTAAATTGCATCATAGTCCATAAATTTCTTAATTTAAATTAAGGAAATTTATAAATTTCGTATTTAATATTACATTTTTTGAATGAAATTCGGTTATTAAAACAATATGAGTAAGAACCATTAATAGGTTCAAATGTATGACTTAAAATATTTCTAAAAAATGATAGATAGACCTTTGAATGTTATAGTTAGCAATTTTATACCTTTTGTAATTAGAGTATGTAATCATATTTTACAGACAAACGGGTCTTAATCGCGTAAACTTACGTTTAATTATATCCTGACGTTTCGGGCATGACGTTACACCCGTGGTCGCAGGCAGACTGGCGAGAGAATGTATCAACACCTTCGAGCTGCGCGGGTTTTTCGAACTACCCGCACTTGATCTTGATTATTCACTTCTAGGCTAGGGTTGTCACTAGGCCTACACACAACACTCACAACATCCAATGGCTTAAAAATGGATGTTTCACCACGCTTACATTTGTAAATCACGGGATTCCACGCAGACGAGATTCCTTGCCCCTCATTTTGATTAAAATTCCGATGTTTCTTAATTTCAATAGCTTCACGTACTTTTCGGCTATGATGTATACGCTCGGTTGAGAGGACTTTCGGGTTATGGAGCTCAATCCAGTGGTTAGGTCCGGACTCCAACAAATGCTCGGCCACAGCAGACTTATTCGTTTGACGCTTTTTAACAGCCGTGATATGTTCCTTGACCCTTTCCGCTATGGTGCGTTTGGTTTCCCCAATATAGGAACTACCACAGCTACAATCGATCTTATAAACGCCCGGTGTGTGATAAGGTAAAACATCCTTAGGCGACCTTAGATGACCTGCCACCTTTGATAACGGCATGTAAACGGTTGGTATGGAATACTTATTCAAAAGCGTACCTATTTTGTCCGTTACACCCCTGACATAAGGCAAAAATGCTGGTCGCCTTGCAACATCTGGATGTTTCTTCCTCGGTGTTCGTCTGGGTTGCCGTCTGTTCATTATGTAGCCATTTCTCTTAAGAACCTCCTGAACGTGCGATAACTCAATTTCTAGAAATTCAGGGTCACAAAGGTCATGTGCTCTGTTCTTTAGAGAATTAACCACAGACTGAAGCTGGCGGGGGTGGTGGTGAGACAGAGCGTTCAAATATCTGTCTGTGTGTGTGGGCTTCCTATAGACAGTGTGCGCCAAAGAACCATCATCTCGACCTATCACCTTTACGTCCAGAAAAGGCAAACTGCGCTCCGATTCCAATTCATATGTGAATTTGACTTTAGTATGAATGGAATTGAGATACTGGAGTAATTGCTCAACTTCATGCTTGCCACCTCTCATAACACGGGTGTAACGTCATGCCCGAAACGTCAGGATATAATTAAACGTAAGTTTACGCGATTAAGACCCGTTTGTCTGTAAAATATGAGTGATAATCGTGAAAGTTTAAATCAATATAGAGTATGTAATGTTATAGGTTAGTAATGTTAGATCTATTAATCGTTATACTTTACAAAAATTATGACCATTGATGCTTATATCAGTAAATTATATGGATATCAATTTCTGACTAACGCAATTCGGATTAACAAATATATGGGAAAGAAAGGGATCCCATTTATTAGGTATTGTTCAACGTATTACAACAATTTAACAAATAATAACATACAATTTATTCGGCGCTCAGAAGTAAATCAAATGTTTAACATATCGTAATACCTATCTTTCCACAACGAGTCGTTTGAATTTTACGGCTAAGGTTAATGTACCTATATGTATTATGTGCTATCAGGCTGCATAGATAACCAGACATAGAAGTCGCGGTGGCAATAACTTCCATTAACTATGGACTTCCTTCCGATATTAAATTAATCTAAAAGTGAATATTGATATCTAAATGGCATTTCTTATTCGCTGATAATTTCAGCGAATAACAAAAATATGCCGATTACTACCCAGCAATATTTTTTATGTATTTTTTAGGAATTATTAAATTTAAATTATAATCGACTTTAACAAAAAACTGTTTCCATATCCAATTTATTCCCATCGAAAGTAAGCTTAATGCTCGACTGCTTTACTATGAAGCCTGATTTAGATCAATTTATCTCAAAGTCATAAAACGTTATTTCAGTGACTTCTGTGAAAAGAAAGAATAATTCATCGATAAAATAATATTGAGTGGAAGTCCCTAGAAAAATTTTTTTTCATCGCGGCTTCTATGTCTGCAGATAACAATAAAAATCGTTGGGCACTAAACCTCGTAATAAAACGATTTTTCCATAAAGCCATACTCCCGTGAAATATGCACCTAACAACTCGAAAGAAAATACTTTTGTAGAAACATCTTCTGGCATTGTCCCGACATGAATATCAAATGATCCGACATCTCCCGACTCGTGATACGCGATATCAATCTTGCCTAAACACGGTTTGCAGACGGCCGCGTTTTTATTAAAAATAAACGTCCTTTCTCTTGCTGGGTACCTACCTACTACCTACTGGAATGTGCATAATATTATCCGCTCTGAAGCACGACTGCCGTTACCACAGTAGTTTTCAGAGTAAAGAACTATCTTCTACTAAAGCACTATCATATATTACTTACCTATTAATTATTTATCCCACCAGTTCTTACAATTTAAGGATATATTTTATACGTTTTTGTGTAAGTAAAGTTTATGAGACTCGTACACATAGACCATAATTATAAGTTTAGCAAAGTGCACTTTGTATCTTTAGATTAGCTACTTTCAAGTTCCAGAGTTTCGGTGCATTTCATTTAAGTAACTATTTAAATTTTCAGTAGTATCAAGATGCAAACTCATACATCGCTTAATTGATTACACCGTACGCATTTCATTATTTTATATTATAACAACCTTCACTTTTATCATCATCATCATCATCATCATCAGCCTATCGCAGTCCACTGCTGGACATAGGCCTCCCCAATTTCACGCCACCGTTCTCGATTGTAATTTATCATCAAATATGTAGCAATAAAAATAATTTCGATAAACAAATACAATGACTCTTAAATGCAGCCTGACAATAGGAAGCAATTAATTTTAATATAACTCTACACTGCAGGCGGTTGAAGACAGTCAAATGTATTTAAATAATAAATAAATGTCAGGTTTTTAGCAACAGCAAACAACAAAGTAAATACGTAGATACCTAGTAATATGTTTGACACTTGGATGGACGCGGGCTGTATAAGTTGGTACTACTAATATATTTCTTGTAATTTAGGGAACGGCGTTCAGATTTAAGATGTTTTATTTAAATAAAAAGCGTCAAGCCATGCTCAGTGTAGGGTTCCTTAGTTATTCAAAATCAGCTAAACCGATTATGTTAAAAATAGATACCCATTAAATAAATTAAATAAATATCTAAAATATTTATCAATGGTTTTTAACTTAGGTTTCCAATTCAAAATAATATGTATATTGCAATAACGTGTCAGTGCGAGTGAGCTACTGTAAATGAAGTCAAAATAAGATTCATTGAGCCTTTGAAACAGTTCATTTACCTCTACTTGTTCACCGTTTTAAGATGCAATTTTAAATACTTATCGCGAGTTTCTAAGAAAGTTGATTTGATGTTTGGATACCTAATGCGTGTCTTGTTTTAAGTGAAATATAGTAGGTATAAAGAATACTAAAATGGCATCAAGTCATAAATAAAAATGTTGATCGTGTCAACAAAATAGCTTACACTAAATGGAACAAAGGAACCAAATAAAAGTGTAAAAAATGGGTCACGCGGTCAACAAAGTCATAAAGTTTTTAATTGCTTTTTTGTTGTAATGTTAGGAAGTTTCAACTTTAATATTTTCTAAAGTGTAATTTAACTAATTATGATCATGGTAACGATGGTTCTTACATGTAACGATTGCTCTTATATATTATTTTACTACAATATATTATTTATGTTGAAAATACAAGAAGTGTGCAATAAACAGACAGCGGTGACGTGGTTGTCTCGTTGGTGGTTGGCGCAGTGGACCCGTTGGAGACCCCATAATGCAATTTCTGCCTTCTCTCTAAGATATTGTGACTAAAGACAAATATCAGGTACCTATACATGTTAGACACTTCTATTCATTAAAATTTCATAATATATGTTAAATTAAGACTTGCGTTAAAATGTGAACAAACGAAAGGTGATGTTAGTCGGAAAATGTACTTTTCCTTTAAAAAGTTAGTTCTCCTCAAAGTAAAAAGCATTGCACTCGGAGCAAGCGCCGTGGTGCTTGAAATCACTAATAGGTTATAAAATCTGTACTGAGGTTTTTAACAATGTGTGATATGAATTGTCTTAGACAAGACAATTCATACAACACATCTGCTATAAAGTGATCTGGTGGTCGATTGTTTTCCTGTAGTATAGTGTATTCATTTTTAACCGACTTCAAAAAGGAGGAGGTTTACAATTCGTCGAAATCTTTTTTTTTTTTTTATGTATGTTCCCCGATTGCTCGAAGACGCGTGAACCGATTTGAAAAATTCTTTTTTTGTTTGAAAGGGTATACCTTCTAGTTGGTCCCATTGTCACCGAATCCAGATCTGATGATGGGATCCTGGAGAAATCGAGGGAACTCTTCAAATGTTGTAGGCATACATGACATTTTTCATTTATTTTCGAAGACTAATCAAGTATTTGCGTCTAGTCATGAACGTCTTAAGTTGGTGATCTGATGATGGAAGGTACAACTCCTTAGCAATTAGGAGTTGGGGGATAATTCTTTAAATATAACATATCTCGTGTATTTTGGAAGCTATTTGAGTACTTGCCTTTAGGTGGCCATCCTTTCATGTTGGTGAGCTGATGATGAAAGGTAGGTACAACTCCTTAGAGATTAGGAGTTGGGAGATAATTCTTTAAATATAACATATTTCATGTATTTTGGAAGCTATTCGAGTATTTGCCTTTAGGTGGTCATAGTCTCATGTTGGTGAGCTGATGATGAAAGGTATGACTCCTTAACGATTAGAACGATTAGGAGTTGGATGATAATTCTTTGAATATAACAAAACAACAACAAATGTCATACATTTTCAAGATCTATTCAAGTGTTTTCTTAATAGTTATGACATGTTAGCTAGCAGTTAGTGATTCTTTAAATAATATAGGCATGCTAAGGCTGTTACCTATAATCTTTGAAATTATTCATACCTGCTGATGATACAATGTATAACTCCTTGATGATGGGATAATTCTTTGAATATTGCACAAACTGTTTGTTGTATTCATATAAGTTCGCCAGTTCAGGTTTTCTGGCCTACTACAGTGCAGTAAATACATTCTAATTATAAGTATTTAGAGCATATTAAATAACAATTTTATATTTTAAATGTATAGAAAATTTAAATCACTTATCAATATCATGTATGCAGACTATCTACTTCTCTAGCTATTGTAAGTTCGGAAGAGCGATGCTTCTTAATACAAGTATCTTTATTACTTAAAAAGAGGCATCGGCACAGACATAAAAATGTAACTGTATGCTACGAAATAAATATTTTTCATTTTTAACCGACTTCAAAAAGGAGGAGGTTTACAATTCGTCGAAATCTTTTTTTTTTTTTTATGTATGTTCCCCGATTACTCGAAGACGCGTGGACCGATTTGAAAAATTCTTTTTTTGTTTGAAAGGGTATACCTTCTAGTTGGTCCCATTGTCACCGAATCCAGATCTGATGATGGGATCCTGGAGAAATCGAGGGAACTCTTCAAATATTGTAGGCACACATGACATTTTTTATTTATTTTCGAAGACTAAACAAGTATTTGCGTCTAGTCATGAACCTTTTAAGTTGGTGATCTGATGATGGAAGGTACAACTCCTTAGCAATTAGGAGTTGGGGGATAATTCTTTAAGTATAACATTTTTCGTGAATTTTGGAAGCTATTTGAGTATTTGCCTTTAGGTGGTCATCCTTACATGTTGGTGAGCTGATGATGAAAGGTACAACTCCTTAGAGATTAGGAGTTGGGGGACAATTCTTTAAATATAACATATTTCATGTATTTTGGAAGCTATTCGAGTATTTGCGTTTAGGTGGTCATACTTTCATGTCGGTGTGCTGATGATGGAAGGTACAACTCCTTAGAGATTAGGAGTTGGGGGATAATTCTTTAAATATAACATAGTTCATGTATTTTGGAAGGTACCTATTTGAGTATTTGCCTTTAGGTGGTCATAGCCTCATGTTGGTGAGCTGATGACGAAAGGTATAACTCCTTAACGATTAGGAGTTGGAGGATAATTCTTTGAATATAACAACTGTCATACATTTTCGAGATCTATTCAAGTGTTTGCATAGTAGTTATGACATGTTGGTTAGCGGTTAGTGATTCTTTAAATAATATAGGTATGCTAAGGCTGTTATCTATCATCTTTGAAATTATTCATACCTGCTGATGATATAATGTATATCTCCTTGATAATGGGATAATTCTTTGAAAATTTAAGTTATCCAGTGCAGTACATTCTAATTATAAGTATTTAGTGCGTACTAAATAACAATTTTACACTACTAAAAAGCAAAAAATAAAATATTTTAAAATAAAAATCAAACCGCCTTCAAAAATTCGCCCGAACTAAAAGGTAAAAAATAATTTTAGTTCCTACTTCTTAGGATTTTCTACCCAAACCTTTAAACCTTTTACCCTATTCATTGAAATAAAATATTATGGCTAGGTATCCTACAGATTTCTAAGAAGTCGGTGCCAAGCCAAATATGTTCACTTCGCGAGTATATGACTGTATTTGATAGAGCTTTGTAACTTACTGTCACTCCGGTTATGCTTTCATCAAAATGACTGAGGCAGATCATTCTGTTGATGTAAACATAATCGGAGTGACAGTAAGTTACAAAGCTCTATTTAATAACTATAATTATACCTACCTATGAACGTATTTGGCTTGGCACCGACTTCTTAGAAATCTGTAGGATACCTAGCCATAATATTTTATTTCAATGAATAGGGTAAAAGGTTTAAAGGTTTGGGTAGAAAATCCTAAGAAGTAGGAACTAAAATTATTTTTTACCTTTTAGTTCGGGCGAATTTTTGAAGGCGGTTTGATTTTTATTTTAAAATATTTTATCTTGTCAAGGAATGCATCTTGACGGGAGGCCAGCGATAATCGGAAAATATGTGGCCGGACATCGATGGGTTTATTCATCATGAAAACAGGGTTCTGGCAGAAATAGCAGCAGAATTTGTTCCGTCATTTGGTACACCATCGTTGCGTCTACTTTATTGTTTCTAAATCATGGATAAAAAAGTATTAGAAATAAAGCTTTTACCATCAGGAGACGGGACCAAAATATAAATGTTCATTTTCTTAGAGCTTCATCCAGGTAAGAATCGCCCTTGAACACTTCCGACGATCAAAAAAAAATATCTTAAAAACTTTTACTTTGTCCGCGCTGCGAGGTCAATTAATGAACTATGCCATAATTATAATTTGGATCTACATTTTAATAAATTTTATTTTTCTCAGTGTAATATGTTTTTCCTTTGCAATGAAGTTTGTAAGTTTATTAGCTTTCGTTATGTTCTATGTATATCTATGTATAATATTTGTTAAAACCTTTAGTTGGCTTGTTCGATAACTAATCTGGTCTTATAATTTGAAGTACTTCGTTTTCTGAATAAAATAAAATAGTACCTAATAATATAAAATAAAAATAAAACAATACCTTTTTTATTTTCTTTGAAGACTGTGAATCACGTAAACTTATATTAAGTATGTCGATCGATACCGGGTCAAGTTTTAATTTTTAAAATTCGATCTTTCATCTTATCGGGAACGCATATTTTGTAACTATAGATATAGTACGGTCAAATCGTACATAATTTTACCCTAAACTCGCAAATCAAGTAGTATCGCTGCATTTTTGGTATGTTGTTTAGACACCATAGGACAGTATAAAACCATATTTTGCAAGCAAAAAAAAGTTGTGCTAGCTGGGTAGTACGTGAAAAACTGCGAAATTTACGGCCATTTTTTAGTTTCTGATTTTTATTTAAAAAACCTTACGTTTTTTGATATCATATGTAAATAAACGTTTAAAGACTAATAAATTTCCAACAAGTTGAGCTAACATGCATTACCA